>JASCZW010020408.1:0-12316 GCA_034211315.2 Aedes japonicus | reverse complement strand
AAACTATATCCAACCAGGAAAAACGTCACCACCACCATCACCGTGGCCAGCAGCGAAAACCAACTAATCACACTCGAAGGACTCCTGACAAACGGATACTTCAGCTTGCCAATCCATCTGGAAAACGAACCCACATAATTGAAACCCTTCCAACACCGGAAAAGAAAGTAAACAAACCTCTGCTTGGCGAATCGTTCCTCGTAGGCACACAGAACCGTCTCGATGTCGTCGTGCAACCGTTGCAGGGCTATGGTTGTGGACAACCCAACGAAATTCCGATCGCCACTTTCTCCATCCTCGTCTTTCTTCTTCCTACGGTGGTCCATCACAATTTAATCCACCCAAATAAAAATCGCTCCTACTCTAAATAAACCTGGCCCTAGCACTGCTTCTTTTCCCTGGGAAAAGAGGCCCACCAAATTCTACATCTTACGTTACCCCGCCGTTTACCTATACACCCTTTTTCCCCGTGACTTTAAAAACTTTTTTCCACTGCTCCTGCAAACTCCAGGCATGCACAAACAACACCAAAGACGATCGATAAGCTAAAACAGTTACTGATAAGAACTAACTGACAACCCACAGTCATCAGATGCGTGCGAGCGCTTTGTCGACTGTTTTGTTTACATGCGCGTGAGTTCCAGTAAGTCGACTGGTTCCTCTCAGTTTATTTACAGTGACATATTTGGGAAGGGCCTTAGCCCGACATGTGTGCAATTGGTGCGAACGAAAGTTTCTATAAATCCTAAACACGTCCAAGCATACTGAGCAAATTATCTCTGAAAAATTAATATTAACTAGTTGATGGGATGAAATCGGAAAGATGCTGTGAGCCATGATGAAAATATGTTGATGATAAAAGGTGTTACATACATTTCGATTTGTGCGCTTCCGGTATGTTGAAGCAGAACTCATCCATTCTGTCGACCGCTTTCAAAGTTCGAACTTCAAAATAGGATCATCCATGAAATATGTACCGCAAGGATTCAATGTACGGTTAAGCTGGAAATACATTTTACGAGTAATATATGATAACATCAGGGTAGCCAATGACGTCAAACCGAGAAAAGCGAAAGTTTGCCAAACAAATTTTAAATTATTGATTATAATGTTTTGTTATAACACCATTAAATTAAATCATATTTTGAGAGCGATGGCATTGTAATAAAATTTCAAATTATATATTATTAGCAATAATTTCAAAATTGAATGTTTTATCGAAGGTATACGAAATCCAAGTTCTGTTGGCCGTTTTCTCCGCGTCGTTAACGTAAAAGCATTTGAATAGGTTGGTTTTCATAGATGTAACACTAAGATGATGTTCGAACAACCTATATTTTGTACGGAGCTTGACAAAATTGTTTGTTTTTAAAGGTATAGATGTTCTCAATTCGATGCATATACACATCAAACGTGCAGCAACACCAGCGGATGGATAGTAATAAAGAAAAGAAATTGCGCTCAGGAAGTATTAGCACACTGGTCTCAAGCTCGGTTCCAAGCTTAATGATCCGCTCTCAATAACGTAATATCACAGAAAAAAGACATCCAAGCTGGAGTGCCCACCGTGTGTAAATTTCTGTAACTGCCGTTTTAAAATTACAGCTCATTTCCGTTAGTTTTGGTGAATCGTATGTCGATGACGCCACCACATCGAGATTTGATAGTCTGTAAATTTTAGTTTGGTGAAACCTATATCGAATTCGATTTTGAACCTACACTGGAAATAAATCAATAATTTTTATTATAATTGGCACTTAAATCGGTCAATTTTGGGTGCGAATTGAAATCACGTGAGCCAGTTTGATTTTCATTTGTCGCACATAATTTTTAACACCCGTCACTCAATACACAGGTTCGTTTCCAATAAGACTGATATGGTCCACATATAATTTTCAATGGGACGAGAAATGTCATTCAAGTGTGTTTTCATTTTGCCCTATTCTTTCCATCTTCGCACTTAAAACGAAAATCACAAAACAATCAGCTGCTATGTCGTTCTAGAAGAAAAGAAAAAAAACAAAATGGAGAAGCAAAGTGAAGTTTATCGGGTGGTGGAACTGAAGAAGTCTGCACATTGTAGACGAAATACTCGTATCTGTCAAGGTAAGCAAAGGTAGTTGGAATTAAATGGAAAATACTATTTTTTTCTCATTTCTAGTTACAGGTATTCCATTAAACAGCTCAAACCCTCTAGGATTCGTCTAGTACCTGTTTTTAAGTAGTGTATTAAAGTATTTGACACTTCGTATAACGCTGTACGTTGTATGTCCATAGACTAACTCTAAGACCAGTAGGTCTCATACAAATACGAGTTTTTTCTTGGCTCAGTCAGTACTAGCACATCGGTCCCAAGCTCGGTCCCAAGCTCAATAATGCACCCCTTATAATGAACTCACATGAACCCACTCTCAAATACTCTGTAAAAATAACACAGCAAATAAAAACAAAGGCGCAAATATGTATAACAAGGTGCTGGCTTCAAGGTGTACTTCGGACCAAGGGGTTCTACAACAGTGAACCAATTTCAAATCGCTAGTTACATATTGATTGTTGATAATGCGCCCCTAGTAATGAACTCACACGAACACACTCTCAAATATTCCGTCAAAATAACAAAGCAAATCAAAACACAGGCGCAAATATGTATAACAAGGTGCTGACTTTGGACCAAGGGGTTCTACAACAGTGAACCAATTTCAAATCGCTAGTAGCATATTGATTGTTGGTATGTCTGTCCCAGGCATTAGGCTGTTTCGAAGAAGCGCAAACTGCAAGATCTAGATGCATCGCCGGCTGATGGAGGAATTCATGTGAAAGACTTTCTGAAGTTTATAGTAGTTTAATTAGTTGAGACATTACATTTTAGATAAAATCTAAAAAAAACATTTTACGAACAATCAGATGAAGCGAAGAAACAAACAACGCGCCCACCAAAGGAATCAGCCATCGCAACCGGCATCCGGATGGAATTATTAACGCTGATGCCTCATCATAGGTCCGAATCGAAGATCGAACGTTGGAAAACACTGTATCAAATGACATGAGCAAAATGAAGCTCTGCAATAAGTTTATGCTCTTCGAGGATCGACGCAAGCAAGAGCTTAACTTGTAGCCAAAGTTGGAAAGAGACTATCAGTTAAGTTCCTGGTTGAAAACATTAACACAATAGGGGAGATAAAGGAAACTGTTCTGTCAAGTTTTCTAATTAATCACATCTGGCACTTATCAAACAATTTCTAGCTCAGGTTAATGGTGCCCCGAATCGCCATCCAAAAAGTCAACCGTTCGTTAAACGTATGATCAATTGCACTTATCTGGGCACCCGTATACCGGCACTTTCAGATTCTTACTGTAGAGTGACTCTGACAAAAAAGCTGATAGCTAGGAAAAGAAACGAAAGACAGTTTGAAGACAAAAAAAGAAGGGTAAGAATAAGCATCAGGATATCGACAATACTGGTTGAAGTTATTCCTTGCTTGTTCAACCATTTTTTATGTTAAATAATAAAACATATTCATCGACAACAACCATTGTTTTGTAATACAATCGGTATAAAAAAGAAATCTGTTTCAGCTTTCTACGACAAAGGCAATTTATTGAAAATCATGTACGTTGTACTCCTGGATGAACAATGCATTCGTTAAAGACCATGCTTTTACCCAGCTTCTAGTCCAAGTCGACCTTGTACTCGTGCTGTTTGAACAGCTCCTTTGTGATGGGTTCGGCATATGAAAATTATCCCTCGAAACCATACATTTATCCACAAAATCTTTTTCAATACATACCTACCATCTCGAAAGTTGTTGATCGTTTTCCAAGCAGTCGCTCCCTAGTCAATCTTTCTTATTGGTATTCCGTAATTGTCATATTCCGGGATGAATCATGTGAGTTGATGAATGCTTTTGGTAACATCTTTATCAGCTCCATCATTTTACAGGAAATCCGTTGTCGGGAGTCATTTTCTGGGCTCACGGGAAGGTAACGAAGGGGTATCATCATAGTTGTTGTTCGTCATATGCAGTCCACAGATGCTCCAACGAAATACCTCTCTCGTTCATAACCACTTTTAACCATTGTATAGTTGAATCAACCATATTTTACTGAAGTTGATTCAAGCATACATTAGTTAAATCAACTTGAAATGTATGATTGTTACAATCATGCACATGGGTTATCGAAAAATCAATGCAAAAGTATAGTTGATTTTAGATGAAATATTATTGATTGAATTAAACTTTTTTCTCCGTGATATACGCGAACTGCATCCGGCCGCACGGAAATGGAGACCTTTTTTGTTTCAACATTGTTAAAAATTAGCCAATATACTTAACTTACCAGTCAGTTTCATGATTGCGGAATTGGATTTGATAATTCCTCCATTTTCTACTGCGACAGCCCAAAATTATCCCGGAACTTAAACTTGGTGCCTACCGAATAAATGCTTATTTCAAGTTGGCGTCAGCATCAAGTCATGACAGAGTTAAAATGCTTTTGTTTTTGTGTTTATTTTTTTTTTTGTTGGGGCGTAAAACTATAGACTAACTCTAAGACCAGTAGGTCCCATACAAAAACGATTTTTTTCTTGGCTTAGTCAGTACTAGCACATCGGTCCCAAGCTCGGTCCCAAGCTCAATAATGCGCCCCTATAATAAACTCACACGAACACACTCTCAAATATTCTGTCAAAATAACACAGCAAATCAAAACAAAGGCGCAAATATGTACAGAAAGGTGCTGACTTCAAGTTGTATTTCGGACCTAGGGGTTCTACAACAGTGAACCAATTTCAAATCGCTAGTTGCATATTGATTGTTGGTAAAACCACTGCGTCCACTGAGTTGAACATTTGTGGTACGCCGTTGACATACTTAGAAAGGTACTCTTCATTCGTGTGCAAACACGAGCCACCTTTTAACGTATAAAGATCGAGCATGAGCATGATTGAACGCCCGAGGTTGCTTCTCCGTTATTTTCAGATCAGCTGTTATTACACAAAGATCCAAAAGATGATTCTTGGGACTAGTTTATATCCTCAATCTGTAAATTAGTTAGAGTTAGTTAGCTAGAGCAATTTCATAGTGTGGCAATTTCATCGTGGACACCCTTTACTGGTGATTCCAAACTAAGGTAATACTGGCACTGACCTCGCTTGAATGCAGGTTAAATAGGAAATGGGTACACGGATAAAAAAAATCATAATCAATGTATATGAAAATCTTATAATTTTCGCCATAACGATTTACACATAATGTCCATATGATAATGTCATAAACTATATGAGAAAGCTCCAATAAGATTTATAACGGAATTCATATAGTGTTAATGCAGCTATTCGCATATGTTTTATATGGTGTGTTATGGCATTCATCATAATGAGGAAATAAAAATCATAAACTTGACACATACTTTCTACATGGTAGGAAAAATGAGATTAGGGTAATTTTACCAATATTATGATTTAAAAAATGGTATTGATCAAAAAACAAATAACTTTCACAAAAGCTTATATTTGGCTTCTCCTCAACTCGTTACAGGGACATACTTGTCCGTAAGTAACGATTTCCATCGGAATGTGGTTTGGCCAGCGGATTTCATTTTTTTTCTCTTCTAGACATTTATTTCCATCGTGGATTCTGACATGCTGGTCCTTCTATAGGAAGCAGCGAAATGTTAGCCGCCTTGAAAAGAAACTCCGGGAATATCGATGGCGTGACATTATGCGACCAAAGCCGGCAACCAGGACCTCGTTGTTTTCTTCGATGTAAGCAACCATCCCGGGGAATGAAGTTAGTGATTTTCTTGCCGTTCTCGATTAGCTGCATTCGGACGTATTGGCGGATGGTGGAGTTCGGCTGCTTGACTTCGATGCCGACCTTTTTTATCACGATCCCCCAGAATCGATCGGCTCCGGCGAATAGATTGAACTTCCACCGGGTGCCCGAAAGAACCTTCTTGTAGTCCTTATCGGCTCTTCGCTGATCTCTCTGGGACGGATGCGCTTCCGAGCGGTTCATGTGGTTCACCTATTCAGCGCAATGTAGCTGAACCAAACACATGCCTATAAAATAGAAGCAAATTACTTACTAAATTTATATTGACAATGACCAATACCTATCGAGCGCCATATTGGTTTTTCAATCCAAAACACAATCAAAATTATGTGTCAAATCTAATAATTTTCAGTCATTAGACGCGACACATACTTTTCATTGGATATGAATATGCAAACTATCTGTCGAGATAATACGTTGGAAGTGAAGCACAAATGAAAATTATTTTAATAGTTATGAAATATATGTGATCATAACACATAAAGGGTATAACTTTGCATTAATATATTGAATATTTGATTTTTTATCCATGTAGGAATATGTTAAAGTGATACTCGCTTTATTGGAAGCCAAGGGCACCTCTGCACTTCCACGAGAAATCACTGAGATGTTGGATGGTTGGGTTGGCAGCGGGATGCGTTTTGGTAAACGGGGTGCTGAATTTAACTGATGTCGGCAGCATATAAGATATTTAACTATGTTCCCGATTTATTCACTGTACAGAGATGCTCATTAAAGTTATTCAAATATTGGTACCGATTTAAACCGACAGTAAGGATGCTGTTGGGGCCATCCGCAAGTGAGGGTGGTTTATTTCAGCAGCATACAGCATATTTCAGCAGCATCCTAAAACATCGAGATTTAGGTCGGTCCTAAAACTCGATGTTTAGGATGCTGGAAACATGTTGTATGTTGCATGAAAGTAATGCTGTTTGGGCCACCAACAAGATGTGGTGGTTCATTTCAATGGAATACAAAAATACGTTAAAATATCGAGGTTTGAGAACCACTATACTCCAAGTGTAAGGATGCTGTTGGGGCCATTCACAAGCGTACATGGTCGTTTGCGAATACCCATTAAAACACCCATTTTCGCTAGAAACTTGAGCTAGCTGCTTAATCAGCCGCTGGTTGAGCCGCACCTCCTTGGTTGGCCGACGCTCGGCACGTACCTCTACTCAATCTAGCTGAAGTCAAAAAAACAACAGTGCCCAGGTGGCACTACTAGCTAGGTATGAATCCCTTAGCTGGCGGTCTTTGTCATCTTTTGACCCGTGGAAGCATGAGGTAGGAACTTGTGAGGACCAGCGCAGGGATGTTGCAGGGACAGTCGCTCATTCCCAGTTGTCGACTCACCATTTTGCAGCCCCGTATAAACCATAATCATGAAAATGTGCAAACTATAATCATTAAATGAGTATTCCAGATATAGCGTTGCTCTTCGTCGCACCCTTCGGTCATGAAAACTGCATTTACGGATGCAAAAGTCATTCTTACATTTTAAGGGTCCCTCCTAGCTAACGTAGTTGATGATGATGATGATGTGAACTACCATCTAATGTAGCAAGGCAACTGCCTATAGCACAGGACTATTTTAATTAAACGATTTGGTCAAGGTTGTACTGTGGTAAATGTTTCATCATGTTCCTGTATGAAGGGTCAAAAACGTATTGTGGGCCCGTAAGCAGATACACTTACGCGCAACCCAAAGCTACAGGGGTCTACAGAGAATCTCCTTCCAGAAACAAGTTCGCATAAACCACCCCAAAACCGAGCCCTCGCCTAGTAAAAAGTCCCATTAGATGGGGAAAAGAGCCCGCCCTTTATTCACAAAATGTTAACAACAGTAAGTTGGCAATCCCACTCTTCCTATCCAAATCGTTTTAATGGGGTACTCTGACGGTCCCCCCCCTTTATCCCAACATTTATTGTTGCATAAATATACGAAACATTCAGAGAAATTAATATGATTTTCTTACCTTGATTTTGAAATTACCTTGCCTTGAAGCTTGTGTTAGCTTGTTTGGCTAAAAGTAAAATTAGTTACGGTTCCTCGTTCCTCACTTACTGCTTCCACCTTCCTTTGATGTAGGTTCATATTATCGTCTCGGTGTTTCTGCTTTTGAAGAGCTGACTTTGGTAGCGCATATTGAGACTCACAATGTGTCAAAAGACACCGCTCACGGCCATGGGATAGGAAATAGAACAGGTGAAAGGAGAGAAGCATTAGTAACAGGTAACATGCTATGCGCATGTGAGATTTTTATGGTGATATTCTCACAACGGCCGCTCAGAATGGTTCCAGTTTCCACTCCTTCACTCAAAAGACAAGCAACATTTTACTACGTGCCACATTTGGGAATATCAGGAAAATGATCTCCCATCGCATCTTCAAGTGGTCATTACAAGCTGTTCATTTGGTTCAGCCATTTTGGAACGTTTATGTGGCAGCCATGAAATCTACCGCGATCGACTCGGCAGAACGCGCCCATACCTCTTTCTGAACCGAAGGGCAGGGACATTTTAAGGGTCCCTCCTAGCTAACGTAGTTGTGATCAAGCTGGGCTTTATAAAAATGTTGTAAGCCGAATGTGAATCGTTAGATTCCTATTGATTGTCGATGCTATGCTATGTTACTGAGATTCACAAGTCGACAAATTAAGAACATCCAGATGTTTCTTAATTGTCCACTTGTCAATCCCAGTTACATCTACTCAAATTTGAGTGACTCCACAAGTGGTGGTAAATGTACTGTGTTTTGATATTATTTCCATGACATTTCACATTATTCATTATGACCAAATTGAACACACGCAAAAATGATCCATCATGGGAGAAAACGTCATGACATTCTTGTACTATGAAGTTTGTCAAAAGCAGATATCTTCACATCTACAGGAGAGGCTTTAGGATTGGACAGTAAGTTATTGCTAGAACGGATAGAAATGAAGAGAAAGTATTGAAAGATAAAAGTTGAAAACCTTTCTCTTCATTTATATCCGTACTAGCAATATATTCATGTCTACTCCTAGAACCTCTCATGTAGATGGGAAGTTATCTGCTTCTGACAAACTTCATCATAGACCGTAACTATGCGCATTGGGAGAATGCAAAAAATAATCAAAGTGTAAAAAAATGCTTGTACTGTTTTCTTCTGGCGACGAAACATTTCTGTTTGCTACCAGCCGATGCTTTAAAAAAAGTCGCAACATAGATTTATGTCTTTCAGAATTTCGTTGAATACTGGTTTATTAAGGTATATATAATGTTTAATATAAAGAATCATATTTTAAGAATGAATACTAACAACTCATAGTCAAAGATAACCGAATAGATGCGTTTTAATCTAACTATCAAATTAAACCACAATCAATTTTTGAACTAGGGTATGTGTCCCTTGACTCAGCCTAATATGCAACAATCGATTACATTTTTCATTGTAGCTCATAAAGTATTTGAGCTGGAAACAAAATTTAACTAGCTATACACTTCCTAAGATATGTTTAATAAGCCATCTGGTAGAATGTATCACAAAAAGCTACAAACTCGTTTTATAAAGTCAGAAACTTTCGAGGGATATGGATGTAATGTTGGTCTATGGGTACCAAATTGGGTCTAATCATGGATGCAAGCTCGTCCCATTCGATTGATTTCCTATAAAATGCAATCATCGTACGGGTTTCTTCCTGATTTTCTGATTCAATGCGTTCCCAGATGTATTCACTCTACCCAACAAACAATTTTACAAATCAAACTATACTTGAACTGCTAAAAAACACTTAAGTGAGTTTTACATATGATTTACCGGTCATTCGACAATCAAAACATTATAATTCATTCTACACAGATTTTTTTCCTTTTATTTGTGTTAAGATGAGCCATATGATCAACATTTAACCGGAAGCCAGACATTTGTATTGTAAATGTTACCAATAACAACATGTTTACTACGCTTTTCATACAACAGGCCATATTTGGGAACATAGAAAAAAATATGTCCCTAACTTTGAGCCCACCGTTTGCTTGTTAAATCATTGTTATTTAACTAATGTGACCTGTAAGTTTATAACATGTGACTATATTCTGTACATCTTGGCTGCATTATAGGTTCAATGTTGGCAAATTTAGATCATTTGAAGATCGTATAGATAATCTTTTACTGGTTAAGCTGAACAGATTGGTGTCTAAAAAGTCAAGGAAATCGAAAACTACGCGGAAGTGAACTACTATAAATTGATTGATTATGTCTCAATTGATTTGAAATAAATCGGTCATGCTGATAGCAACATGATTTTGTTGTTTATCGAAGAAATAATGACATATTTAGTACATAGGCCGAATCAAGGAGCTAGGCTAACATTACATCCCGTTACCCTATATAAAATTGAAAGCTGGTGACATACTTCTCTTGCTGTGTGCTATCCTCAACAGCAATTTTGAGGTACAGAGTCGCTTGAACTGTACCTTACGAAATGTGCAGGTCTCAACATTTCGTAGTAGGCGACTCATTTGCGAAAAATGTACAATAATTATTACCTCTACTGAACTCCACTTCTGACGAAAGTGAGACAACTCAAAATTGAGTAAAAGTTATGGCCGTCCATCATGCCCAAAACAAGTCGAATACATAATCTTTCTTTATTGGTAAACTAGCTGAACCCAGTGCGTGCGCTGCTACGCTTGCAACTAAATGAAGGAAAATTTAATGTAACTGGCACTTTTATGGTTTTTTTCGGAATGCGTTTTTTTTTCTTGAATAAGCAGGGGTTACTTCCTATCAAAACATGCTTCTTACTCGAGAAATGCAGGTTTTGTGTTTAAGTATCCTGGATAATTCTCATTTTTGGTAGAAATTTGTGTTTCATTTGTATGGGAGCCCTCCCCTCCAGAAGGGGTGGTTTCTCAAACCACCATACAATGATTGCCTTCAAAACCCCCACATGCCAAATTTCGTTCCATTTGCTTGATTAGTTCTCGAACCATCACACGGGGCTCTTCAATTATAATAAAAGTTTGAGTTTCATTTGTTTGAACCTACCGCCCTTTCAAAAAGGGGAGGGGTCTTGAGCCACCATAGAAACATTCTTGCCTTCAAAATCCCCCACATGCCAAATTTGATTCGATTTGCTTGATTAGTTCTCGAGTTATGAAGAAATTTGTGTCTCATATGTATCAGAGCCCCCCTTCCTGAGAGAGAAGGGGTCTCAAACAATCATAAGAACCCCCAGCCCCAAAAACCTCTTCATATAAATTTTTACGTTGGTCGGTTCAGAAATTTCCGAGTCTATAAGGGTCTGACAGGCAGTCAGACAGACAGAAATTCATTTTTATGTTTATAGAAATCTACCCACCAAAAACCTCCACATGCCAAATTTGGTTCCATTTACTTGATTTGTTCTCGAGTTATGCTGAAATTCGTGTTTTATTTGTAGAAGAGACCCCTCTTTTTTCAGTGAGCGGAGGAGTTTCAAACCACAATAGAAACATTTCTTGCCTTCAAAAACCTCCACATGCCAAATTTGGTTCCATTAACTTAATAAGTTCTCGAGTTATTCAGAAATTGTTTCATCTGTATATGAGCCCTCCTTTCAGAGAAGGGAGGAGCTCGAGTCCACTTGGAAATATTTCTTGCCTTCGAAATCCTCCACATGCCAAATTTGGTTCCATATGCTTGATTAGTTCTCGAGTTATGCACAAATTTGTGTTTCATTAGTATGAGAGCCCCCCTCTTACAGAGGGCGGAGGGGTCTCGAGTTACTTTAGAAACATTTCTTGCCTTCAAAAATCTCTTCCTGTCAAATTTGGTTCCATTTACTTGATTAGTTCTAGAGTTATGCAGAAACTCGGTTTCATTTTTAATGGGAGCCCCGCCCCCCTCTACCAGAAAGGAAGGAGGGGTCTCGAACTACCTTAGAAACAATTATTGCCTTTTAAATCCCCGCTAGCCAAATTTGGTTCCATTTGCTTTATTAGATCTGGAGTTATGAAGAAATTACAGTTTCATTTGTATGACAGCACCCCATCTAGGAGAGGGGAGGGGTCTCAAACTACCATAGAAACATTTTTTGCCACCAGAAAACCCCACATGCCAAATTTGGTTCCATTTGCTTGATTAGTTCTTGATATATGCAGAAACTTCTGTTTTATTTGTATGGGAGCCTCCCTTTCTAGAGAAAGGAGGGGTCTTAAACTTCCATAGAAACATTTCTTGCCTCCAAAAACTTCCGCATGCTAAATTTGGGTTTCTTTGCTTGATCAGTTCTCGAGTTAGGCAGAAAAATGTGTTTTCATTTGTATGGGAGCCCCTTTCAGAGAAGGGAGGGGTCTCTTACTATCTTAAAAATATTCCCGGCGTCAAAAACCCGTGCATACAAATTTTCATGCCAAACGGTCCTTCCGCTCGCGAGTTAAATCGTGACAAAGGAAACCCCAACTCATTTTTATTATATAGATATAAATACCAAATTCTCTACTCCTCAATT
>JASCZW010020407.1:0-12316 GCA_034211315.2 Aedes japonicus | reverse complement strand
CATGAGCAGAAGAGAGCCTTCAGACTGATGCTTAAAAGGAGAATAGCACCCTTCAAAATCACACTTCCACTTCGTTCCGCTCTTTGTTTTCACAAACGCACCTTTCGATTAGATTTAGTTTTCTCTTACCTGCACTGATAATGATCGGGATTTGGAAGGGACCATGAGGGCACCCAATTGAAGCGAATTTCGTGAGGAAAGTGGGAATGCCAACGGTTTGTCGATAAATGGCGGGCTCTTCTCCCACTTACAGAGGCATCCATAGATAGCACACATTTTCGACCAATTGTTCAATTTTGTAGGTGAAGAAGGTTCTTTATAATCCTGATCCGAACTCATGACTTTGACGTGAGAGGTATAAATGTTAACCACTACACTGTGATCATTGAACCAGATCTTTTTTTTCAGTGTAGTTTCAGATATCGCATAGTGGGCTTGGTCCAGATGGCCTGGATGGAAATCGCCCAGTACTTAATTATAACTACAAAATACGCTCTTTCGAAGGAAAGTAGGACTGCCCATGAGAAAAGTGAAATGTTATCCATGTATGAATATCATATACTGCTATAACGGCTTTGGGGTATTTGAAAGTAGACAGATGCTCTTAAATTGGGTAATTTAACACTTATTTCGTGAGTAGCACCACTTTTATTCGAAAATGTTTCAAAATTATAATTGACTTCTTTACGGTTTAAATATTTTGATTTTACAGCATGTGGTATTCAAAATATGTAGTTTTTTTTAAATAAATTTCTGGCCATGGAAAGCTGATGCATCAAAGTACTGCTGGTATTCTAATGTTCGGACTATCAGTGTTCCTACTATCGACAGCAGCTTTTAATATGGGATGCTCCACTGTCGGTAGCATCGTTCGTAAAAGATATGATATGATTGTTTAGTGTGTAATAGTTTTTGAACTAGAAGAGGATTTCTCTTGTGGTTCAGCCGAAACATCAACAGGGGCGTTTTGAGGGATTCACGGTCGACAAACAAATAATGGTAGGGGGTTCTTGGGGTGTCACGGTATGCTTCACAGCTCATTTAAATGATAGTCGAAGTTAGACCCTGAAGTTAGAAAAATTGCTGCATAAAATCACATACTGTATAAAAATGAGCATTATCTTTAGTGAACTTTATGTTAATCGACTCTTTTATCGGCTAAACATTTAAAATTTACGTGTATAAGGCCTAAATGAACATCCTGAACATCGATGATATATTCAATGGAATATTTATACAAAAAATTGTTTTTTTAGACCATGGTTACACACGCAACTCTAGTGACATTGTGCGGTTTGCGCTTGCCCACTCTCAGACACATTAGCCTGTGCGTGGTATTCGGCTTACCTAAGTAGCTCTTAGAACTTAACGCGGTGAACCACTCCGACCCGCCATACCTGAGTATTGACAAGGTAACACTAGCTAGGAGCTTTCACTATTTTCCTTGTATCGCAGAGCTATTGGACATCATGCGGGATAATGCCAAAACAGTCGTAGCGGACTTCTTGCAGGTGTAACCGACGTAACTGATAACAGTTTGTTGTAAATCATGACCCCCAAATACCTCACAGACTACTTTGAACAGTTACCCGCACTAATCGTCACTGTAGCTCCGTTTTCCTTAAGAGTGATGTCGTTCGCGAAGCCGACAATCTATACCATGTTATGGAACTTCTCAACACTCTATCATACATTTTGGTACTATTGGAGCGAGTTAGCAATAGTCTCTCAACTGGCGCTATTGAACGCGTCTCACGTCAAGGGTGACCACTGACAAATAGCGGACTCCTCATCTCTTACGTTGGAGTGCTATCTCGGCTTCCAGAGTCTCGACAGACAGGATGGCATCCAGCGTTGACTTGCCTTTCCGGAAGCAAAACTCTCAAGCATCTTTGCATTACTACCATGAACATTTCGGGAACAAGCAAAATAGCCGCCTTGATGGCCATGTTCGAGGTTCGACGCACTTTGTTCACCTTGAGCGACTTTGCTATCACAATGAGTTCATCATTCGTAACCGTCACCTCCCCGGTGCCGTTGTCATGGACCAAGTAATCGTGGAACTTTGGCGTTTCCACCAGATAGTGATGCTGTAGGTCGTCAAAACTTTTATAGAGCTCAGAACCTAAAATCTACAGCCGTAACAGCCGCTTTTTCGTGTATAAAGTTGCGATACATTATCAACCACGTCCATAATCTCTTTTGAAAGCTTTCCTACACTAAGAAAATAGTTATGGGTTCTTCTTCTTCTTCTTTTAGCAATTCAAGCTTATTGCTTTCACAATTCGCTTATTGGTTGCTCTCAACTTAGTGTTCTAAATGCATTTCCACAGTAATTATTTGAGAGCTTTCGATGGCAGGTATCATTTTTACATTAGTATGATTGGCTGGCAAGTACAATCATAACCTATGCCCAGCGAGTCGCGAAACTTTCCTTAACGATAAATCCCTAGACCAGACCGGGAATAGAACCCTGCCACCACCAGTATGGTGTTGCTTTGTAGCCGCACTTTCACCGACTGAGCTAAGGGAGGACCCGGTGGGTTGTTCTAGGCCATTTCAATTATCGCGGAGTTGAATTGGGATCTACTGTCGTAGCGTAGGTTTTTTTCCTCGTTATATAGAGTTACGGTATGCTTTTAAATATGTTCAATGAATATTCTGAAAGCTCAACAAAGTTTACAAGATAACTTTGGGAGGTATAGAAGCTACAGCCGTTGCAAATCTATTTTACTCAACTCATTCATATGCAAAGGGTACAGGAGACCCAAATGAGTGTGTTCACCACTAAGGGAGGCTAGAACGCTGATGTCAATAGTCTCACGAGCCTCCGGGATGAAGTATAAGATGGCTGTAATTTAGCAGAAGAACGAAATTTGCGAAATTGCTGTTGCCCCACTATACTATAAGACAAGAGAGCCTATCCAGACAACCAGAATGCACGTATGTACAGAAATATTTACAAGCAAACAAACTGGATATAATTTAACCATATGATTTATACGTGCAAACCTTTGAATATGTAATAACAAATTGCATTTAAAAGATCTTACGATGTAACACGAACTAGTCTGTGATACGATGCGATGGAAAAATGACACATCGTTTGAAAGTCGAAATCTGAATTTTTTACGATTTAGCTTAAACAAAATAAGATCCTGGAGAGTTTGATTGTGAATCAAAATAAGATGTTGCTATGCGATTTTGAGGTGAAACGTATATGATATGTGATATTCAGTTGAAATGTACGGATTTAAGATACTGTGTACAATGTTATACGATCACTTGTTGTCTGGGTACATCGTGAGCGAAATAGACTGACTTAAGGATGTTGATTATGTGCCGCATTTTAGCATATCATTGTTGAGATTTAGTGACGATTTTCTGATTTGAAAATTCTCTGATCACGTCATTCTTCGGAAGAGAAGTAAATCCGTTGATCCCTGCCCATGTGAAGATGGGCCTCCGACTGGAGGTCACGCAAATACGAAACAATGACAACAACAATATATGTGTAGGTTCATTTGGAAGCTCTGTGGTGTCCAGTGGAGTCTTATCTACACTGAGGAAACTAAACATACGATATTCATAACGTCTGTCGTATGCACGACTAATTTCACAGTCTAAAATCCTTCCCATAGCCGACTTATGGAATACATACGAACTAGATTTGAATTTCACATGGAGCACGTCTGAATTTCATACGAATTCTATAATGAACCTCATATGTTGACCTTGTGTGAAAAAAAAAAATCATACGATTCTCGTATGACGTTATTCAGAACAAACAAAATGAAGAACATGGAGAAACTGGTCAAAGATCTCGCCAGCGGCTGCAGCGCTTGTGGTATTTAGTGGTAAGTTTACGATATCTTTTAATTTATTAATCTACATATTCATCAATTTATTATTATTCTGCACAGAGTGTGGCGTCAATACAGCGGCACTAATCACTTGGCCACGAGAGAAAGTTTTCCATCATTTCTTATCTGAAAATGCGATACAGAGGACAAATAACATGATTCTTATTTAACTTGATACAGTTGACGGACCACCGTTTGCTGTACATAATATCAATAATAATTATTATTTTAAACGTAAGCTAAAGTTTAGCATAAACTTGTAAATAAAACAACATGTTTAAATTCTAGACGTGTTTGTTTTGTATCAACTAAAAATAGTTCTTATTGAACTAGGAAGTTGGATTATTTATTAAATAGAATAATTTGTTTTTTCTATGTATTAAATAAAGGAGTTTCCTAATTTGATGCGAGTTTTTGTTAACTTTAGCATATATTAGAGTTCAGCATATATTAAAGTTCAGTATAGCCGTGAAATTTTCTTTTTGTCTTAACTTTGTTTTTATAAATCATTTATGCTGAAAATTTCCACTGTTCCTTTAACAACTATATAACGGGGATTCCCTAGGGGGGTAGCCTAAGGCAGTCGAAGTATTTGTTGACTGGACAAGGGTTCGTGGAGTCGCCAGTCCCTTGTCATGCGAAGACACGCGGCCTTCTGGCCGTAGTCTTCTGAAGGTCTTCACTGAGATCTGCTGACCCTGCTACAAGAAGCCATCACGTAGGCTATTCTCTCAGAACAACCTGCTGAGAATAGTCCTGCAGCCATAGGTAATCCTTGCACTGATGGTGGGTTCTTATCACACATCACATCACATCACTTTAGCATATATTAGAAAGCATAGTCGGTCATATTGGATTTCATAACAGATCCGAACAAAAAACCATATTCAAACGTTATGCGTTTTGTACGATTGCTTCATACTATAAATCTAATGATTTCATACGACGGCTTTATGGAATCCATAAATATGTACAACAAAAATCATATAAAAAATTTCATACGCACTTACTATGGAAATCGAATGATTTATTTCCTCAGTGTACATGTGTACGAACTATTCCGACACTGGTCGAACTGAATTGGTTTATGACAGCTGTTATTTTTCAAATATCATTCTTTCGTCAAACATCCCAAATAGTGCATTAGTTTCGTTCTTGCAAATCATCATCATGTGGTGTCGCTCTTCCATATACCCCCAAGTAATTAGTTTATGGCTTCTTAGCCTCTGCTTGGCAACGTTTCGTATGAGCCATATGATGCGCTATGTGGTTTACGAATACTTTTCATTAAAGGACTAAGGGCTTCATATGATGGAAGTGTGACATGTTTTAGCAGGTTTAGCAGGCCGAAAATACACGACGTTCGATGATGTCTTTACGTATTTACCCGAGTAACATTACTAGATTTATTACTGTTTTAGAGCATTCTATATGTCCCCATCATGAAGAAACAAAATGGTATCTTTAATAATTGAGAACGTTAAATCAACTTCTTGTTGACCTGACCTTATTCTATGTCTATGTTAAATTAGAAGAAAAAATCCTCAAAATGTTACCTGGATTGTGCAGAAAATTTCTTCCAAGCCACTGATACACATTTTCATGTTAACAATCTTCTTCAACATTTTACTCAAACCGGAAAACTCTTCAAAAAATCCCACTGTGCATTCTCAATGACTGTACGTAATGTTTGGTACCATCTTCGCATCCAACCACCCAAAATGTGTGTACGTGCCAACCCCTCCACCGCCCATGCCAATATATGTACGCTGGATTCAAGCATCATCGGAGGGTTTGAGCTCGCTCGGCATTAGCGGCAGAGTTGTAGTTAAAATAACTTCCAAAAAACCGAAAAAAAGAGACCAATGTCGTGCTGCCACTACTAGTCATGATTAAAATGAGAAACACAACATCAACAGCGCGCGATGACTTCGACCGATGCTCTGAAGCAGCGGACAAGGAAAAAAAATGAAAGAAAACAAGTTCAGTTCAGCCAGTCGCAAAGTGAAACAAGCTTTGTGTTAAGGGGGGCCCCTTTTTATGTAAGTTATTATAAAATATACACAGAGAGCAGAAGAAAACTGTACTTGTGTATTAATAACCGTATGAACGCAGCAGTCACCGTATTCGTCGTTGTGAACATTGCACGAAACCATAGCCAACAAGGAATACCTCTTTTTGCGGCTCTATCTGTTTCTGCTATGCACAAAACATAACATTGGCAACAAGAGGAGGTCGTAGTGTGTTTTAAGGTGAAAATGTGCGATATGCACAGAACTATGTGGTTGATATGCGTCTTCGTTCGTTGTGTTCGAGGCCTCCTCGCAGATAATATGGCAATAGTCTCTCACGAGTAGTCTCGCGCGCGCTCGCCTAATGCTACATATACACACATTTTCCAAGACCGAATTTTCTTCAGTGTGTGTTCCGATGTGCTCCCGTCTCGCTGGTGTTGGTAACTGTACCTTCGCTTCTGTTCAACTTCAGGCAAATTAATATTTTTTTTTCTTATTTGAAAATTTGAGGTTATTTCATCAGAGCACAGTGGCTCTTTTCCACGGCAGCCAGTAAAAACATTACGTATCTTTGATATTGTCGTCGTCGTCGTTGTCGGAAGTAGTAAGTGAATGAAACGAGGAACAAATAAGCGCGCGTGATTCAATCTTGTGGCACTGCTGGTGCTAGTCAGTCATAGATCGAATCATATGGTATATGCGATTTTTTTTCTCCACGCAGAATGAAAACGATGACGGATTTGCGGCCTGTTTCCACTGGTGTCTAGCAGTTTGATGATGACGACGTTTACTTTTGTTGCCAGTGGCAGCATACATATCGTTGAAGAACGTTTGCAAACGTTGTTAGTGCGAGTTTTGAATATTGCAGGTGAAAGTGTTGGCGGGTAATCTATGGAACATGTAGTGCTGTACGTCAATATGACTCGATTTGATCATTAGTAAAGAATTCGAAAAAAAAAGCCAGGCGAAGTGAAGGGTAGCGCGCTACTTTGGTTTAAGCACATGTTTCTGAATTATTATCAAATTCACTGTGGCGAAATGCCTATTCCGAAACGCGTTGTCAAATGATAAATCTATTACCTACGCACGATAGGCAGAGGTGTGAAATTATCATTTCAGTGCTCGCCAATTTTAAACTAATTTGAGTTCTGGGAAGTATGAGAAAATAGAGCAAAGCAGGAGATTGGACGACGAGGATTTCATTTGGCTCTCAAATAATATTTGACAATCGCTTTCAGCACTTAGCAGAGTAATACGCTTGGAATATATTTAGACAAAAAAAAACAGCATTTTCAGTAGAAGATATATCACAGTAATAATGATTTTTATCACTAATGAGCGTTTATAATTTGATTTAACGTAGAACAACAACTGTATCACGATGATAGTTGATAGAATCCACGTACAATAGTAACCATGGTTCTTCTACCTAGCTATTTTGAATACTTGATTTCACGAAGCTGAGAACATATAAACATTTTGTGTAGGGTAATTAATCAATAGATTTGCTGCTATGTTGCATACACGTTGATTTTCTTTCCAACACTCAGGAAATTACCCATACGATTTTCATACGATGGGAACTCATTCCATGATACTAGTCGAGAAAAACATGCCTCATAACACCTTCAATCGAAACCACCTATCAAGCGTGTGTAGTCCCGTGGGATTGTGGCTCGCCTGTGGATCCCGAGGTTCATGGTTCGAATACCGATAGCAACTTTTTTACTTTTTTTTTTCTGTGAGGAAAATTTTCATACGATCGTCCTATGAACTTGTTTCCATTACAGAATCGTATGAAGTTTGCTATTATATCTTGGGGCAAATTTCCATACGATATTCGAATGAATTCCTCTCGATTTATTCGCTGTGTGTACAGAAACTTCTGAATCTTATTAATCTATGTCAACATTATCATTAATAATGCAAAAATTGTTTCAGTAGTGTTTTAAGGTATTTTTTTTTTGAATTGAAATTGAAATGTTTAGTAAAGAGAATAGATATAACGAAACTAATGAGATATCTTAAAAATAACAAAAGAATACCTTACGAACATTGCTTTTGATGAGAAATTTGGAGGATGAGACGATGTTGCATTAAGGAGTAGACCCACTATTTGACTGAGTCGAGGGACACATACTCTATTTAAAACAGATTCGTCTGATTTCTGAATAAGGGTCTGTTCATTTTTGAAAATCTCAACCAACAAAAATATTGCACACAAACAGAGCTCAGTTTAACGTTTCATAAGCAGCGATTAAAATGACCACGAATGAAAATTAAACTCACCCGAGCAGCTCTTGTCCAGCTGTAATCCAAATCCTGACAGCTTTCTATACTTCAACTCACGAAAAAGTTGGATTTGCCTAAATCCACAATCACTTTTTCTGAAAATTTGACTATCGAAAGGATACCAAGAATTGTTATTTCGCAGTCCCCATCCTGACAAACCACAGTCCGTCCATCTGCGTTTGGGCTACGTCAGAACCTACCAAGCCTTCCCGTTGATATGACGTAGACCATATACTACACCGAGATCTTCCATAAGCAGGCGCCGGTTATTAACTAACCAGTTCCAAAACAAGTGTTAGATACATAGTAGTAATAATACATAACTACAAAATAACTAATCGGGAATGAACGGTGGTTTCGGCGTCTTTATAGTGCTAGAATTGTAAGTGTAGACCCGTACTTAAACCCTGGCGGTCTCTCTAACATTAGTGATAGGCAGCTGTAGTTAGATCATGCACAACTGTTTCTATAGCTATGTTAAAGGTATGATAAATCAAGTACGGATCGTTTTATGGACTGGAAGGTGAAGAAGATGCTAGAGAGGAACCCGAAACGCTCTATTAGTACTGTGACTAGGAATATAGGAATATCGCCTAGATTCGTCCAAAAATTAAAGCTACGTCCGAATTGAAGTCGAACAAAGTAAAAAAAAAGCAACGACTCACAGAGTTTGACGACAAACACACGTGTTCGAAAACTGTATTGCGGTTATTTTAATAATAAATAACTCCCAGGACTGGCTTTCTATACTCCTTTGGCGAAAAATGCATGCTATTTGAGTTAGTCGTCATGGAGCCTCTACTTTCTCATTGCAAGCAATATCTAAGTTGTGATCAACACGGTTTCACTTCCGGTCGATCCAGCACCACTAATCTACTGTGTCTTATCATCGTATATCACGGATAGTATGGCTGAACGAGCTCAAACTGACTTCATGTACACAAAGGTTTTTTTTACACGGGGGATACGTTGCACTTTTAGTATGGAGCTGTGTAAAAAAAGACTAGAGTTGATAAATTCACATGCTTAAACATTTTATAATGCTTCGATTTTGTTTGTATGCGTTACCTTTCCATGGTTAAAATACAGTTTTTGAAATTTTGAGTAATTACACCAAAAATTGTGATTTTTTTGAAAAACTGCCAAATGATTACTTTTTGTCCAAAACATGAAATGTGATTCGAATTAGGTCGATCAGTTGTTCCGTTCAGGAGTTATCGCCGAAAACCAACCGTGTAAAAAAAAACCTCAGTGTATACCGACTTGTCAGCAGCATTCGACAAGCTGAACCACCACCACCATATCTGACCGATCGACAGCTGATGGTCACAATTGGGAACTGCAAATCCGGCAGTTATCCAGCCACGTCAGGGATAACTCAAGGAAGTCCCCTGGGACCGTTGATCTTCCTACTTTATTTCAACGATGTGAATTTGGTAATCGCAGGCCCACGATTATCGTATGCAGACGATCTTAAAATCTACTTTCGAATTCGTGCGACCGACGACTACATCTTCCTCCAACGTCATATTACAGCTTTTGCCAGCTGGTGCAATTTAAACAGAATGGTAGTTAACCCTGCGTAGTGTTCGGTAATCACGTTTTCTCGGAAGAAAGAACCGATCATGTTTACCTACAGACTCGAGGGATCCACAATAGATTGTGTGGATCAAGTAATTGGGATTTGGGAATTATTCTGGACTTTCAACTTTCATACAAGCAACACATCTCGTATGTGCTTGATAAGGCGTCGAGGACATTGGGCTTCATCTTCAGGATAGCAAAATCTCCGACATCTACTGCCTCAAATCACTGTACTGCTGTTCGCTGGTGCGATCCACATTGGAGTACTGTTCTACAGTTTGGAACCCAAATTACAACAATGGTGCTGAGAGAGTCGAGTCCGTTCAACGACGCTTTCTTCGATTTGCTCTAAGGAACCTGCCGTGGAGGGACCCGTTTGATCTGCCCAGCTTTGAACATCGTTGCCAGTTTATGGATCTGGAGCGTCTCCGTACCAGCAGAGAAACCACGAGGACAAGGCTAAATAGACTGCTCTGCAATCCTGCAGCAAATAAATGTTAACGTTCAACCTAGAGCGCATCGAACCAACATGATGCTAAGACTACCTCTCCGCCGTACCAACTACAGCATGAACGGTGCCATCGGTGGACTACAGCGAGTATTCAACCGGGCCTCTCATCTATTCGACTTTCACCTTTCACGCCAGATGCTGCGTCGGCGTTTTACTACGTTTTTCAATGGTGCTTCCGGTGTTGAAAAACTACATGACCGCATTTATGTACATGTATTTTAGCATTTGACCCTACGCTTTAAATTAATTTATGTTCAATATCATTGGGGCCACATTGAGCCTGTTGATGTCGATAAGAAATAAATAAATACAAATACTACTTAACAAGTTTCAATTTCCGGGTAATTCCTAGTTCATTCATTTTTAGAAACTATTGTTGGATTAAGGCTGTGTGTATTAATTCCGCGCCAAAATCTTAAGATCAGCGATAAGCCTTGATGATTGATCCTCCCTTAGCTCGGTCAGTGAAGGCGCAGCTACAAAGCAACACCATGCTGGAGGTCTAGGAATTTTTCGTTAAGGAAAATTTCTCGACTCCTGGGCATAGCTAGATTACTGCACACATCATGCAATGGTACCTATCGAAAGCTCAATTGATAACTGAGAACTGCATCTAGAACACTAAGTTGAGAGCAAGCAATAGGCTAATTGTGAAAGCAATAAGCTTGAAATCCTAAAAGAAGAAGAAAACTTGATGAAAGAACTTCAAATTTAGGAGATTCAATTTAGAGTATTATTATTGGGGATTGCGTGATTTTGTTGATTTTTACGTGAAGAAGGTTTCGGTTTATTTTACGCTTGTAGGAAAACATGACTATTATACAAGTCGTGTTCATTATAGCTCTGGTCAATGTTTACCAGCATGTGGTATGTTCTCTTATCTGTGATCAGTCGAGAGAAAAATCCACTCAAGTCATTCTCGCGCAGGAGTCTAAATTAGTGAAATTCGCGACTAATACTGAACTGTTAAGTAATTCAACCATTTCAATTTATAATTTCAATACAATGCATAATTACTACCACTAAATAATGAGTTTCAAACTTTTTGTCCTGATTATGTTTCAATTGTATTCATCAATATTGTTTACGCAAAGGGTGTAGTGTTGATTGACTGACTTTATTATCGAGACTTTCAGCCTGTGGCTGTTTCGTCACTTACAGGGTGTAGTGTAACTTTATTATCAAAACAATTTACTGTGCGATTTACGCCATATTGATTGTTGGCAAAGTGAAAGGCGTAATTTAAATCAAAACATTTACTAAGGGTTAAGTAAAAGACGATAATGACAAAATAATTAAAACAACGGCGAAAAGTGGAACGCGAAATCTATGAAAATGACAGAAGTATATTTTTGAGTATAAGGCTATACTTTTTTTCCAGTGCTTGTGATGCTAACATTGAAAAGGGCGTAATCAAACATAGTAGCATTGACAGGCGAATATTAAAAATGCGCATATTTCAATCAAAAACGAAAGAATTTCTATTAATATTATATATGAATCAGAAGCTAGCTAATCTGTATGATAGATTGTATTTAATTTGAAAATTAAGATTGGAAATTCTACTTGCAATATTACAATCACCATTCCTCTTTTGTTTACATTCTGCATGTTTGCCCTAATCACAAATTGGTCCGGATTTACGGTCTTGTAGAACTACTCTTGGCTTACGTGTAAAAAAATCTTTTTGATGTTAACAAGCTTTAATGTTTGTGCGTATTTTTCGATTCTATACAAATATCTTGGAGCATCACGATTCGTTTTTTTTTGTTCAACGTAAAACTTTCACCAAATTTACGAAGCTTCTAGTTTGTATTTGCCAATCTTTGAGCACTAAATTTTTAAAATTTCTGCGCTAACCACTCTTCTTGTTGACGTATAAATGAAAAATAAAAGAGGCATTCTGTATGGCGATAGAAACACACTAATGTTGTAATGCTTTTGTAAGTGACTGAAACTCGTAGCCAAGTCAAGAACGAAGAAATAGTGATGTATTTTCACCAAACACATTCACCATACAGCAACAGACTACACGCAGTAGGGTAAGTGGA
>JASCZW010020406.1:0-12316 GCA_034211315.2 Aedes japonicus | reverse complement strand
GCTGATGCAAAATTCGAAATATTTGCTCCCCTAAGCAATCGACGCCAATTTGGGTCCTGATAGTCCCCAAAAAATTTTAACACATTTGGTTTTAATTTGGCTTTGCACACGCTATTCAAAGTTTGTATGGGAATTAGTATGAACAATCTCAAACTTACATTTCCAGATCCCTAACATCTTCATATTATGTCCTTAAACCAAATCTTATATACATTCATGTAGTTTAAGTTCTCAACTATTAAAATGCCGAAGATACCTGACATGTAAATTTTATACAAAAATAGTTATTCAATAAATATAATAATAAAGAGTAAAAATATGTAATGTATATAGAATATATAAATATAAAATATATAAAATATATGTAATGATATAAATAAAATAAAATACATAAAATATATAAAAATAAAATATAAAAAACATATAAATAATAAGAAAACAGAAATAAGAATTAAACATCATACCAAAAGTGTGTATTTTATGTTTTATTGAATAACTATTTTTGAATAAAATTTACTTGTCAGATATCTTCGGCATTTTGATAGTTGACAACTTACACTATATGAATGTATATAAGATTTGGTTCAAGGACATAATATCAAGATGTTAGGGATCTGGAAATGTAAGTTTGAGATTCTTCATACTAATTCCCATACAATTTTTCAATAGCGTGTGCAAAGCCAAATTAAAACCAAATGTGTTAAAATTTTTTGGGGACTATCAGGACCCAAATTGGCGTCGATTAAGCTTAGGGGAGCAAATATTTCAAATTTTGCATCACCCTAGTGCGCACACACATACTCACACACAATCGCAGCGGGGAAACAGGACTACGAGAAGAGACCTGCTTTTCATTAAGTTTCAATCATTCCACTCTGGAACTAAGGAACCTGCCACCGCTGCCGCCGCGCGGAGATGGATTGGTGCTCTGGGGGTTGAACCCTCCACCATTCGACTCATTGCAAGGTGATAATGTCCGCAGGTTTTCGGGGCATCGTTAAGAAAAGAGCGGTTTCGGCGTCGGTTTTTATGTTCCTGATTTTCTGCATTCAAGCTTGTAAAGGAGATTCACACCACCACAGGTTGAAGATATGGTCGATGGTTCCGTTGGGATTGGTTTTAATTAAATTCGAGAGAGCGAGATTGTTCTGGTCGGTGGTGAAAGCTTCGCAGTCGGTTGAAGTTGAAGTGAGATTTTTTTTTATAAATTACTTACGCGATCAACACTGCGCAATCTTGTTTGTTTCATCAAAGTTATCACTACATAAATTTTGCGAAGTGAGGAGATTGACATCGAGGGTCGTTTTGCATTGGTTGGGTTACGTTTCGTTCCCACGGATTCCAAACCTTTCATGCATCCTTATCAGGCTCGAACACTAATAGCTACAACAAACTTCAGCGTGTTCCTTCCGACACAGTACAAGTTCCTGCCGCCTTTCGACACCAAAGTTATGAATGAACTCCAATCCGTCGCGTTAATCCAATTCGCCCCGCTAGCCGACTCAGCTCCGCGCTACATAACTATTCAATTAGCTGGCCTTATCATGCCGTACACCGGCAAATGGGACTGTTTTCGCGCTCGTACCACTACATCATTTTCACCTCTGGGTTGGGTGGGGAAGGAAAATTCCCACCCCGATCCGAGGCACTAATGGCAGGCACTATCACACTATCGCAGAACTGGCTCACGCGAGCAAATTCGAAAAACAAAACTACACCAATTTACCCGCATCAGGGCGCAACGATTAGTCTTCCAGTTCAAACACGCCCCAGTCGTTTGGCCGTGCCAGATGGTGCTAAGCGCTCCCGATTGCAACCCACCGGCAGGGAGAGAGTAGCGGGTGGAGTTTCGAAAACAAAGACGACGACTGAAGGTTATCTTCCAAGTACTTCTAGGGCCGTCTGCTCCCCCCTGCCCAGTGAAGGCAAGCAGAAAGACGTGCTTCTTATCATCTATCCGGTCTTGGGTGGCGTAAGCAGAAAAGAAATGCATCTTTCTCTGACACTAATTGGTGCCGGTTGGGTGAGAAAAATGCAGTCAAGGCGTGAAGATTAACGTCGCGGTTTGCGTGTGTTTCACAGTGTCACATTTTGACGTTGTTTAGAGAGTATTTTGATGAGCATCTTTTTTGTCATTTTAGACTTTCACACCTCAATAGCGGGTTTGTTTTTGACAATCAAGTTAGTGTTCTAGACGTAAGTCTGTTGTTAATGATCAAGTGCTTTCTTTGTTATTCAGCTTTGAGTGGAGATGTATTCAAGTGCTCAAAATTTTGGATGAAGTTTTTTTTTTCTAAAAAAGATTGATTTATAAATAAATGGTTTTAATAATATATTTATTGCTTTCAATTCGATTCAACTTATGCAATTCAATGTAGATTTGCAACTTTAAATTTTTTTTTACGATTTCGAATTGCGTCTTGACTTAATTTGAACATATTCGAACTAACATTACCATTCTAACTTTGTCAACTGGTCTTCTTCCAAATTGTGGAGTATGTTTTAGACTGTATTTGCATATCTGCTTACAATTATAATTTTTGATTTTTCATATTTTATTTGATCGAAGAAAAATCAGTATTTTCCATTTGATTACAACTAGCTTTGCTTATCTTGACAGATACGCGTATTTCGTCTACAATGTGTAGACTTCTTCGGTGTCTCGTATTGATAACTCGACTGCGAGTCGAGTTACAGGTATTCCACTCATTTCTAGTTACAGTTATTCCACCAAACAGCTCAAACTCTCTAGGTAAATTTCATGTTATATATTTAACCTGAATGTAGTTCAACTGTGTGCCCTTACAATGCATAATTTTAAATTGTAATTTTTCAAAAATAACAAATTCACATTGAACTTTTATAATTTCAGTGTATTTATTTACTCACGGCACATTACACCTGGGTACATTTGTGTCGTTAAAGTTTTGCTTCAATAATTCTCAAGTTCTGCTCATTTCTCCTTTTCTTCAGTTGCATTTTCTTGTCTCTCTAAACTTTTTATATTTTTCCATCATCTTTGAATCCGTTCTTCCACTTGTTTTTTTATTTCAATTATTTTATTCCACTTTATTTCTTCCTCTTGATTTCTTCCACTTCTTGTCTTTCGCTTCTCCTATTCTGCTTTTCTTCTTTCGATTTTTTTCTTCTGCTTCGTCTTTTTCGATTCTATTTTCCACTTTTTTCATTCCGTATCTCCTCTTTAACTTATCTTCTTTCTCTTTTTTTTATCCGTTACTTTTTTTTTTCACTTCATCACCTCCGTTTCTATTTCCCCAGTTTTCTTCATTTGATTCTCCGTTTCCACATCGATTCTTCCGCTTCTATTCGTCCGCTTTTCTGCTTCTGATTCTTTTCTTTTGTTTTTCTTTTTTTGTACTTTTTCTTTTGTTCCTTCTCTCTTTATTTTCCACATTTTCTTTCCGTTCGTCTGCTTCTTATCTACCAAATTTAATCTTCCACTTACTTTTTTCCGCTTCTTTCGTGCTATTTCTCTTCTTCCATTTCGTTTCTTCCACTTCGCTTCTTCCGCTTTGCTTCTTCCACTTTTTTCTCCCACTTTTTTTTCCTTTCTCTTATTCTTTCTTATTCGTATTCACCTACATGCCTGACCTCTCTTTTAACAAAAATCTGGATTTTCAGTTGCCTGCCGTTCTGCCAAATACAAACCAAATTGGATGCAACCTTTTGCAAACGATCACAAATTTGTTCTCGTGTTTGGTACAAAATCGGACATTCCGGAATTAAACGTAGTTCCAGTTATATTCAGGGGAACCGTTGGGTAAGTACCCTTCCCGAAACACTGACTAGGATCAAAACGGTACCAAAACATGGCTTGCGACGCCTCAAACTTCATTATTTTGCAAAACAATACCGTTGGTGGCCATTCTGGAAATATTCGGCCATTGTGGTCACTACTGGTCGCTTTCCGGGAACCAGGTTCCACCGGTAAACTGGCCAAATTTTGAACGGTACTAAAACATGGCTAGAGACACCTCAAACTTCATGATTTTGCAAAACAATACCATTGGTGGCCATTCTGGAAATATTTGGCCATTGTGGCCAATCCTAGTAGCCTTCCGAGAACCATGTTCCACCGGTAAGCTGGCCATATTGTGAACGGTACCAGAACATGGCTTGCGACTCCTCAAACTTCATGATTTTGTTAAACAAGACGATTGGTGGTCATTGTGGCCACTCCTGGTAGCCCTCTGGGAACCGGGCTCCACCGGTAAACTGGCCATATTTTGCGTGGTACCAGAACATGGCTTGCGACATCTCAAACTTCATGATTTCGTGACACAAGACCATCTGTGGTCATTTTGGAAATATTCGGCCAATGCGACTACTCCTGGAAGCCTTCCAGAAACCGGGTTCCACCGGGAAAATGCCAGATTTTAACGGTTCCAAAACATGGCTAACTTTTGAGGTGCAGAATCTGTTGGGCTATTTTCAGAGATTCCATGTAAAGCCGTATTTGTTCAAAATCAAAAGGATCTTCTTCTAACTTAAATCATTTTCCACACCGACCGAGTTTCTATCGATGATGCTTGAAGCATCCGTATCAGAATCACGCATATTATCACTACAATTTTTTAGTTATTGAAATTTTGTGCCAATAACCACACTACTTACGTCACAAAAGAACAACTGATTCAGTACAACTGAGATTCAAATGATATAGCTACACAGCTTAGAAACAAAAACCGTTAGATTTATTTAACATTTCCCATATCTTACTAAATGACGTCTTCCTAATGGTAATTTCAAGTTCAAAACTTATTGCAAAGCTTTTCTAAATTTAATAGCATTCCCCAACGAAATAAGATTAGTAAGATTTGCAAGCCATAATGATACCGTCCGAATCCGTTCACTTTCCCCGTAAAAGTGAGCTCCCGGAACGCTGACAGGAATGCCCACAATGGCAGAGTAGTTTCAGAATGTTTGATCTGTAACAAGTCATGATTTGGTGCCCGATACGAGTTAGGCCACTTTATAAGAGGAATCCGATTCCAGGAACGCTACCGCGAGTGGTCATAATGGCCGTGTACATCCAGAATAACCACCACTGGTTTTACTTTGCAAAATCATGAAGTTTGAGGTGTCACAAGCCATGTTCTGGTACCGTTCAAAATCTGGCCAGTTTACCGATGGAACCTGGCTCCCGGAAGGCAACCAGGAATGACCAAAATGGCCGAATATTTCCAGAATGACCATCAAGGGTCTTGTTTTGCAAATTAATGAAGTTTGAGGTGTCGCAAGCCATTTTCTGGTAGCGTTCAAAATCTGACCACTTTCCCGGTAGAGGTCGGTTCCCGGAAGGAGACTAGGAGTGGCCACAATGGCCAAGTATTTCCAGAGTGGCCACAAATGGTCTTGTTTTGCAAAATAATGCAGTTTGAGGTGTCGCAAGCCATGTTTTGGTACCGTTTTGATCCTGGTCAGTGTTTCGGGAAGGGTACTTACCCCACGGTTCCCCTGAATATATCCAAAACTACGTATATTTCGGAACCTCCGATATTGTATCAAAAACTGGGATAAATTTGTGAACGTTTGCAAATAGTTGCATCCAATTTTGTTAATATTTTGGTTATTATTTCGCAGAATGACAAGCAACAGAAAATTAAAATTTTTGCTCAAAGAGGGGTCAGGCATGTAGTTGTTAACCATTCATTAATTTTCACTATGACTTGGTTGGGTAGCTCAGTGGTTACTAGTTCTGCTTACTTAGCTGACAGTCGGGAGTCCATCCCCCGTCCCCTTTCTTGCCATTTGTCATTTGCCTATTTCTATAACCACTACATATAATATAAAAAGCAGTCTACTGCGCTTTCATTCACCGAATCTCTTACCAGATTCTATAAAACTTATCATCTCTCCCCCTCCTCGAAAACCATGAGGACGTGGCCGGTGCCAGTACTGATCTATAAATACAATCGACTAGTGAACTCTGTGAAGCTCCATCTACACTGATAGGCAAAATAAAGAGCCCACTTCATCATTTTTTGAATTTCGCTTATATATTTGGATAATATTAAAGTGATCACACTGTAGTCCTTTTGATATTTTATTTTTTAAATTCTTTTCAAGTTATGCTTATAACATAATGATCAATATAGAGTTCGACTTAAAGAACTTAAAAATCAATTTATATTGAAAAAAAAAAACAGTGACAAAATTAAGTGCCCACTTCATAAATCCATATGTTTTTGATATGTTTCCGTTGAAAGACCCCTCGATTGTTTAGGTATTGATATTTTGAAGTGTTTTGAAGCAAACGGCATGTATCTCAAGCGGCACATCTTGTTATAAAAAAGTTGAAAATACAGTCCAATGACAAATACTGTTTAACAATATAAGCGTATTAAACTTTATTGCATACTTTAATATGACGTTAAAAGCGCAAAAACTGACGCCTTATGAAACATGAAAATGAAAAAAAAACCTCATACAAAAAAGTACGATATTGCCAAGCATGAGATTTGAACACTAGCCCTTGGCGTGATAGGTTTGTAGCTTTTTTGCTAAGCCAACTCCGATTGTTGAAAAGTCAGTTCTGAGATTCTATGATGTGCTGCTAGTTGGCAGCGAAACCCAACTCATGTACAACGAATGCATTGTTGTGAAAATATATCACAATAGTTGGTGTAATGTAATATCAACAATATTTTTAATTATCTATTATGTTTACGTGTGATAAAAGTATGTAAAAATGTTTTTAAGAACATTTATGATTTCGGTTCCGCAGCACTCGCAGTGGGTCCTTTTTCAATAGAAAATAGTGTGTCAGCTGAGTGTGGCCAATCTTGAAGCGTGTTAGCGTAAGTTGGTTGGCTGGGTTGGCCTGATCCATCCACCTGCGCGTATCGTACTTCAATTCCTTCAATTTTGCGTCTCTAGCTTCGTACCACTGTTGGTCGCATCGGCGTCGTATAGTTTGTTTCACTGCTCACAGTGCATCTTCGCCCGGAATAGGCATACCTCTTGCTTCGTTTGCTAGTCGATCAGCCTGGGTGTTTCCGTTGATCCCAGAATGTCGCGGAATCCAACAGAAGCGAACGAGTTTGATACGCACAATATCTTCTTTTGAATCCACGGGTGGTTCGACCTTCCTGATTCAAAGGACAGAAGACAACTGGCTGAATCCGTGATAATAACCAATCCGGCACTGATGGTCAGTATCGCTCTCTTTATGGTATACGCCTCTATCGAGAAAACGCTGCATGCTTTTGGAAGGCTGAACAAATTTGCGAGGTCAGTCGTGCAAAATGCTGCTCCAACGGTGTCGGTGTTTTCGAACCATCGGTGTAGACCACCGTTGGCCTGTGGAATCTGGTCGCAAGCAGCTGTTAGACGACTGGACGGACTCTCGCCTGCGGATAACCGACTCGTATACTTCGCTTTATGTCCCAGACACGATCGCTCTGTCTCGTTAAATGGTCGAGAGCGGGAAGTTCACTACCCGTCACTTCAAGTACACGGTCAGATGCTCGCTGGATCAGTGGAAGGGTGCTGCTGGATCGACTATTAGGTAGAATCCAGAAAGCCATTTGTGCTACAGGGACAATATGTGTTTAGCAAGATTCATTGAATTTTGTGACAGGTCAACAGACATAATGCGACAATCATGGGATATTAAAGTCTGGACTCGGAAAAAATTAGACACACAAAAATGATCACCAAAAATTCATTTTAAATCGGATACTTCTAAAATTTTCAGGGATTAAATAACTATATATTAGCTATGTTTTGGCATAATATATTGAATTTCCTCCCCAAAGCTGAGTGCTCGTACATTTCTCTTAACACTGCTCATGAGATCTTGGGCGAGGCTTTGTCCATCTTCCTTACACAATTTCTCCCAGTTTTTCTTCAAAGCTTCATCGGTTTTGAATGTTTTTCTGCTTTTCTTCAACTTCTTCTTCATTATCGATCGGACGAAGTTCTGGTGTATTTGGCGGGTTTGCCTCCTTCGGGACCACATTAACGCCCTTCGCTTTGTATCAATCCATTACAGGCTTGCTGCAATGGCACGAAGCGAGATCCGGCCAGAATAGCGTGGGACCACGGTGAGAGCGAAGGAAGGGCAGCAAGCGCTTCTGCAAGCATTCCTCTCGATAAATCTGCCCGTATGGTGCCGGTTGTAGCGAACGGCTTGCTGTACCGTCCCCACTCGCAGATCGCCTGCCACAACAGGTACTTCTTCGCGAATTTGTCCATCTTTCTCTTCCGGAACTTTTCCGGAACCTCCATGCGGGACGTATCGACAAAAAACTCGAACCCGGGGATTTGGTGTCCACCTTGACATGTCTCGTCGTCCATGACGAGACAGCATGGCTTGACCAGCCACTGAAGGTACAGCTTCCGCGCACGCAGTTTGGCCACCGTGTTTTGCTTGTCAGTCCGGTTTGGCGCCATCCTGACCTTAAAAACACGTAGCCCAGCCCGCTTCATGGTCTGCTGGACGAATCACTTCGACGAATTGACCCTTTTGGCCACGTCTCGGGTGGAAAGGCTCGGGTTATTCTTAAAGTACTGCCTTATCTTCCGCGCCTTCTCTGGGTATTCCGCTTTCGGTTTTCGATCGCTTCCAGCGTGCCGCTCGATGGTTTTCGTCTCTTAGAAAACATTTAAAACGTGGGACACGGTGGAATGGAGGATTCCAAATCTTTTGCCGAATCATCTGTGCGCCGAATCATTATCGATCATTGCGCCCAAGATTGCATCTTGAAAACTACTTGACAAATCGCTATTTGTGCAATTTTGCACACATAAATATAACACTTTTAACTAGTATTACCCAAAATTTCATTAATTTTTACTCATGGGATAAAAAGTTACATTTAAAACAAAGTTTCGCATTTTTTCCGAGTCCAATCTTTCCAAGGTCATCTTTACTGTAATCAAGTTATAAACATAAGATATAGAGTAGTAAAAGTATTTTTTTGGGGTTATATAAGGAGACGATACATTGTATGTATTCAAATATATTCAATGAATCTTCTGGAAGGTCATCTGTCATTATTTTATAACTTTGTGATCCTCTAGGTAATCTAAGTTGTCCTAGAGTTAAGAACTTAAAATCTACGGTTGTTACAGTAGCCTTTTGGTGTATACAAAGTTATTTCTCGTATTCAAGCATACACAGTGAATATTTTCGAACGTCCGGGTGGACAAGGTCATCTAAACTGAACTTGAGATTTACAGTTGTACCAGTTATTTTTACGCAATACGACGTTACAATAAATATTCAAACATATTCAGTTTCTATTCTATATAAAAGTCAACAAACACTATTAAGTTATATGGCAGGTTCTAAGTCGTTTAAACTATTTTTGAGATCAAAACATAAGACCTAAAAGCCTTCTTAGCTACGATGTGTATTTACACATATTCATTGAATATCTTGGAAGAACAGCAGACACTATGAGATAATCTTTGGATGTTCTAGGTCATAAAACTATCCTGGACATCAAAACTTAAAATCTGCCGATGTAACTGCAGCTGTTTAGACTTTTTTTTTCCTTGATCATCGAGATTTTCGGCCCTAGGCTGGTTCACCTCCCGCCGTAGTCACTCAAATACCACTCTCTCTTTTTTTAAGGCGGTATCTGCAACCAGACTCCTGAAGAACTCAGAGTGTGCAGATGAGGTTGGCAACTCCTCGACCCCCTTAAAACCCACCCATGCCTTAAGTTTTGGACCCTCCCCGGAACTCCCTTTTGGTATTACGTCGGGGAGGGCCTATTATGCTTGTTAATCACTCACTACGTCTAACTACTAAGAGCTTCAGTAGTAAGGTGATCCCTGCGACATGCCGTTGGTCGTTTCGCCATTTTTGGTGGAGATCGAGGACAATCTGGGAAGTTGCTATGAATACCGCGTCCCAGATGTCCCGGTCTTGGCTCATGCTCTGGACCAGATTATCCGGAGTCGTGTCGTGACCGCTTACGGCTTTTATGCCGGATCTCGCGCCGTCAAAGCAAGGACATGTGAAGAACTGTGCATGCCCATATTTATGCAGATATTGTCTAAAGGAGCTGTTGCCTGACAGGATCTGCGTTAAGTGGAAATTCACTTCACCGTGTCAACTACTGACCCTCCCGAATAGTTCCGGGACTAGTCGGTAGGTCCACCGACCTTTGGTGGAGTTTTTCCATTTCCTTTGCCACTTATGCATATATGCGGTTCTAGTTGTCTTTCGGATACCTCTTGTTCCACGTTTTTCGAAGAACTCTAGATCCTTTGTTATGACGATGCCTATTGCGTCACGTAATACCGTTCGGGTATGGGCTAACCACTCTTCGGCACATAATAGTGCCCCCCCTCTCTGGACTCTTTTATAACAGAAGATGTTAATTTCTGAGCTCCGAAACAGTTTGGATAATATAGAAGATCACAAAATTATCTAATAATGTCGGCTGGTTTTACAGAACATTCATTTAATATGATTGAATACATATCCTTACTTTGCATAGCGGATAGAGCTACTGTTACAACAGTAGATCTTAAATTCTGAGCTCTAAGACAGTTTGGATGACAAAGAATATCTCATGGTTGTCTCAAAATGCCTGTTGGTCTTTCTGGATATTCATTGAATATGATGGAGTTCATATCGTAACTTTCTATAGCGTATAAAACTACTGTTATGACAGTAGATATTAAGTTCTGAACTCCAATAAATGAACATCTAAACAAAATATTTAATTCTGTTTTTCAATCAATTCTTTGTTTTAGAGCACCAAATCAATCAGAATACATCAGATTGCTTGTATAATAACGCTCGGAAAAATTTCATGTTCATTTTCATTTTGCAGCGATTGATGGGTCAATGAGAGCGCAAGTCAATCCAAAGCCGAGAGTTAGGAAGGGGTAATGGCGAACTGGTCTTTACGGACTACTTGAACGCCATGGGGGAGGATAAGGATAAGGTTAGGGTAAGGGGTTTGCAGAACTCTTGGAATGAGATGACCGCGTTGCTACAAAAATTTTGACTTCTGTTTGATTTCTTATATACTGACTGATATAAGACTGATAATACTTCTCTTTGTGTGCAGTTTTTGCATCCTTTCCTTACAAAAACTGCATGTAGGCCATGGTTGGGAAGGTCCATTGTACTTTTATCGATCCATTTCACCGCAATTCTTGGCTACCTAGACTGCGTCTGGTGCTTGAACATCGTGACCACTCGGGGCCATAGTGGTTGCAAAATCGCCAGCATAGAGTTAGTAGCATAAAAAAAGAGAAAGAAGATTTTAGTGTCATGCAGGGTGTATGTGAGATTATTGGTGATATTTTCACAACGAATTTTCGTTTCTTTGTCCAAAAATTTCGAATAACTGTACCACAACCAAACTTAATCGGAACCTCTAATTCTAATAACAACTCTAGCACTTTACTGTCTTAAATTGTTGGCTGAACCCTAAATTCGTAGCCTACTCCTCACCTTGGGATCTGTAGCCATTCCAAATCTTAAAATATTTCAAATATGAAACCTAGGTATAGACGATTCTGTTTTATATTTAGCGGGTTTATCTTTAATTTGCTCCTTCCTTCGACTAATCTACGGTTTGGCTTGGAGGATTCATGTTCCTATTCAATCCGCCTGCTTTGCAAGTAGATAATACGAAAACAATGATTATATGATATTGTATATCACTCATCAAACACTACTACTGATACAAATCACATGGGAAGGTCCATTCTACTGCTTTAAATGGTGTTTTCCAAGCAAGCCCTCCACGTCCTATCTCTAATATACATGCTTGTCATCGTCAGTTTTAAGTAACACTTTTCTGTGACTATGTGCCTTGTTTTGAAATCAGATAATTACCCTGATCAAAACATTCTCTCCTTTCTTAAATTGCACCATTTTATACCAATATTATACCATGAGCAAATCAGGTATTTTGGTTAATTATTCCATATAAAAAATCAATAAATAACAACATAAATTGCCACGAAAATGAAAAGTGTACTTTAAGTCGTTTTCCCTACATTAAAAGTAAAAAGTCTGAGAGTGAATTGCGGCCAGTATCACACCTGATGTTAGTGCCTTTATATAAACGTTCTACGACGTGGCAGTATATAAATGACTAGAATAAGTGATATTTTCACTATTGGTCAAATTCTTGGTCACACATGCATGTTTATAGCGTTTTGGGCAACGAGAGGGAATAATGCTCGGAAAAATGTAGGCCTAAAACGGCTAAACTACGAATCTACCATTTAAGAACTATCTGCCCAAGGAAACGAAACACCCGAAGTTAACTCGGCTTCAAAACAGCCGTTTTTTTCCTTCACGAGTAATGATACT
>JASCZW010020405.1:0-12299 GCA_034211315.2 Aedes japonicus | reverse complement strand
AATTATTGTCGTCTTGATGTCGTGACATGGACAGCGGTCGTGCTAGCGTCCTTGTCGTCATTAGTGCTTCCGGAGTGGGTCCCATTGATTATGGTTGTTGTCAGATTTGTTTACGGTTTGGCTTGCATGGCCTGACTTCAACCCCTTACTTTCCGGAGGATCCGGGTTTACCTCTCCGGAAGCTACGGGTGCTGTTTTGATATTTCCTCCAAACACAGTCTGTAGGGTTCAGGGGTCGCCTCGAACATGATATCTTTTGCAATAGATATAAAAAACGCGGTATTGCGAAAACGGACCAAGAACTCGTGATGAAGGTATGAAGGATATGTTTCAACTGATTTCGGGAATATAAAGTGATCTTGACCCTGCTAGTCAAATGGCAATGTGAGACGGATTGGCAAAAGGCCTTTCCGATCGTCCACTTTGTTCGCTAACCGAACATAATGATTCGATGATTGTGTATTGAGAACAATGGTGTTGTGTGTGGTCTTCTATTGGCAATTTATTTTACACTTAGTAACTATTATAAACAAGGGTGGTGCTCTAACACAGTCCTAAATAGGTATGTTCAAACGCCAATTGTCGCGGGGGGTGGTGATTTTTAATAGGCGCACAGGAAACAAAATTTGATCTGAGTTTCTTGTCATCTCTTCAGTCATCCTATATGTAGCTTTAAACTGACCAATGACAAACATACAGTTCGTCAAAAAAAAAATCATTTTGACTCAATGGACCAACAAAGACAATGATTCTTTCGGTACATATATCGTGATACAAGATGTTCTCATGTAAGTCACCAATTCTATCTGACAAGTGAACTCTTTCTTCTCATATCAATAGAGGTGCATTGATGAGATAAGGTCCAAATTTGCGGAAAAAGAAAATCACTTTTTTCAGCTCGGCCATAATGAAAAATCTCTGTTTAATTATCAACTCTCGACTGAGTGCCCAGGGGAGTGTGACTATTGATGGATAAGCAATGGAATAAAACCCAATGAGATAAAAAGAAGAATTCCATTCGAACCATATATTACCCGTTTTTGAAAACCCGGAAAGGGAAAGCAATATTTTTAATCTGTTTATATGTAGACTTAAATGGAAGCAAAAGTAAGTCCATGTAAGGTGAATAACTGAACTACTTTTACTGAAAGAATTAGATTTTAAAAAATTCTGATTAAATTGTGCATGAATGAAGTCTTTCTGTTCAGTTGAACGAGAGTTAATAACGTTCAAAAACCTTTCACTTTTGCGTAACTTTCTCATGTTTCAAAATTTTGAAATGACACCCAGTATAGAAAAGAGAAACGTAGTCTTACGTTAAATAGTAAGCAACAAATAATAAACTATAATTATTCAAAAAAATCAGGTTTGGTATCAGCTATGCTTCTGAAATACGACTCGTATTCCGGAAAACAATGGAATACTAGCAGGGTCGATCAGGATGCATCCGTTTTTGTTCTCCAGAATCCGGTTATACAGTTTTCATGCTTTTGCTTTGGCCTGAGCTTGCTGGCCCAGGGACCTATTCGGCACCTTCTGCTTCTTTTACGTTTTCTGGAAGTTCCGAGCTTTGATCCGTTGAATCAACCCGATTCTGGTGCTGAATTACTTGGCCTGATCTCGCGTCGACGCCGATGGGCTTTTCCTTGTGGACTCATCCACTATCAAGTCCCGACCGTGCTAGCTGGGTCCCGATTTCCTGCCAGATCGAGGCCAACATTCCACGAGAAGGGTCTCACCGAACTTTTCAATTACATTTTTGACACTGGTGTGGTTCACTTTCATAAGTTTTGCTGTACGTGGCACCATTTTCCGAGCACCAATTTTGTGCAGAATTATGTTTCGCGTGTCCAGATAAATTCTACTCATCTTTTAAATGATGCCGAACTGTGCCGAAAACAATCGAATGCACAATTGTTATTGACATGTAAACAAACATGTCACAGCAAAACATCATATAAAATATTTCAGCCATTTTAGAATAATTTCTGTTCGAAAGTTGCTTACTACTTTTCGATACACGCTTCAAGGTTGAACCGCTTGGATAAATAACGTACTCTTATTAATACCGATAAGTATATGCACAACTTTAAGGAATAGTCTCAGTTCTAATGAGACTCCCCGGTCGATGAAAACAGTGAGGCACTCATCATACCTTACCGGAAGTTCATTTGGGATTACCTTTGTATGGGTCCCCTCACATTGCTTAATTTCAGGCACCAAGAGGGCGGACTATCTAGCAAATGTGGGTGCACAAGAAGGTGGGATTTTTGAAAGAAGAATTTCATATGATGATTTTTTCCCATTAGTACGTCAGAGTTCTTTTCTTTTTTTTTTATCAGTTCGTTTATTTGTTAGGCTCAGGCGTGTGTAACACTTTACGGAGCCGATTTTCAATATTGTTGTACAAAACATTTTACTTTTTGTTATTAGTAAAAGAGAGATGCCAATTACTCGTGGCTAGCTCGAGGTTAATGGGTAACATAATCGTTTGGAAAGGGCTAGGTAGGTAACTTATTTAAGCCATTATTTGCTGCTTTTGGTTGCGACATCTACCAAATCCTCGATCCCTGTAGTCCCTTTCAGGAACTAAGCCGCAGATGGGTGACCACAGTTTGCTGGGCAGGTACAAGTAGCACGGAAACAAAAGGATAGTATAACTGGGACACAATGGTAGGGAATTTACTAGAGTGGAAGGAAGGAGGGTGATGACGTTACACTCTTAGATCAGACAAACAAAGGAATTCGTAAATCGCTTGCATGTAGGGAAGATCACGCATTCCCAAAACATCTCTTATCTCGCGGAAGGGTTGTCTACCTCGGGCCACTAGGGTATCCAATAGTCGTGCTCTGGAGGCATCATTATCCGGGCAATGCCAAACTGCGTGAGCGATGTCATCATAACCGGTTCCGCACCTACATAAATTGCTATCGACGAGGTTAATTCTGTAGAGATGTGCGTCTAGCGAGTAGTGGTTGGACATAAGTCTTGACATCACACGAATGAAACCGCGACTTACATCCAGACCTTTGAACCACGATCTCGACGAAACATTTGGAATAATGGAATGTAACCACCGCCCAAGAGAATTACTTGTCCAATCGTTTTGCCAACTTTGAAGAGAACTCTGACGTACTAATGGGAAAAATTCATCATGTGAAATTCTTCTTTCAAAAATCTCGCCTTCTTGTGCGCCCACCGTTGCTAGAGAGTCCGCCATCTCATTGCCTGGAATTGAGCAATGTGAGGGGACCCATACAAGGTAATCTTAAATGATCTTTCGACCAACACACACATCTGCTCCCTTATTTGTGCAAGGAAGTAAGATGAGTGCCTCACTGTTTTCATCGACTGCAGGGCCTCAATAGAACTGAGACTATCTGAGAAGATGAAATAATGGTCTATGGGCTTACCGGAAATTATCCCCAATGCGAAATTGATTGCTGCCAGCTCAGCAACATATACGGAACAAGGTTCCTGAAGTTTCCGGAAGGCAGAGGAGTATTCATTGTGAACACCGAAACCAGTGGATCCATCAATGCGCGACCCATCCGTGAAAAATCTACTATTGCAATTGACATGTTGGTACTTCTGAACAAAAATATGGGGAATTAAAATAGGCCGAAGTTGATCTGGAACTCCTTGAATGGCCTGTTTCATGGAGAGATCATAATCAATGGAGGAACTGTGATAAGGGAAGCGTACACTAGGAGAACTATAGCATGGAAGACTAATAATGGATGACATATAGTTAATATAGATTCGCAAGAATCTAGACTGGGAACTCAATTCGAGCATTTCTTCGAAGTTTTCAATCACAAGGTTGTTACTGATACCACACTTGATCAGTATTCTAGATGAGAGCTCCCAGAAGCGGTTCTGTAAGGGTTTTACTCCTGCCAGAACCTCCAGGCTCATATTATGCGTTGAATGCATACAGCCAAGGGCAATACGTAAACAACGATATTGAACGCGTTCCAATTTAATGAGGTGGCTGTTTCTTGCCGAGAGGAAGCAAAAAGAGCCATATTCGAGAACTGAAAGAATAGTTGTTTTGTAGAGTTTAATAAGGTCTTCCGGGTGAGCACCCCACAATGTTCCGGAAATTGATCTTAGGAAATTGATCCTTGGTTGACATTTCTGTTTTAAATACGCAATGTGAGTACTCCAAGTGCATTTTGAATCAAACATGACTCCAAGGTATTTGAAGGTCAAAGATTGGGTAATGTCTCTATCCAACAGCTTGAGACGCAGTTGGGCTGGGAACCGCTTTCTAGTAAACACTACCAATTCGGTTTTTGCGGTGAAAACTCGATCCCCAAATTTCTGGCCCAGATGGACAGATTATTTAGAGAATTTTGCAATGGTCTTTGCAAGACTTCCGCACGCGGACCTCTTAAGGAGATCACAGCATCGTCTGCAAGTTGTCTTAGCGTGCATCTATTTTCCAAGCAGTTATCAATATTTTTAACATAAAAATTATAAAGTAAGGAACTTAAACATGAGCCTTGGGGTAAGCCCATGTAGCTAATTCTGGAAGTTGTCAGTTGACCTAGATTGAAGGTCATTTGTTTTTCTGACAGTAAATTATACAAAAATTATTTAAAATTCCTGGTAAACCATTACTGTGCAGGCTATCTGCCAGTATATCTATGGAAACTGAATCAAATGCGCCCTTAATATCCAGAAACACTGATGCCAATTGCTCCTTGTGTGCAAAGGCCAGTTGTATATCAGATGAAAGCAACGCTAAACAATCGTTTGTTCCTTTGCTCTTTCGGAAACCAAATTGCGTATTTGATAGCAGGTTGTTTGATTCAACCCAACGGTCAAGTCGTGATAGGATCATTTTTTCTAACAATTTCCTTAAGCATGATAGCATAGAGATCGGACGGTAAGAATTGTAATCAGACGCTGGTTTCACAGGCTTTTGAATAGCTATTACTTTAACCTGTCTCGATTCAGGTGGAACTATGTTTAATTACAAGAGAGTGTTGTACAGGTTAAGTAATCGTCTTTTAGCGATATCAGGGAGATTTTTCAGAAGGTTGAATTTAATCATATCGCTTCCAGGAGCAGAATTATTGGATGAAAGAAGAGCCATTGAAAATTCCAACATTGTGAATGGTTCGTCCAGAAAACCGTTACTTCGGGTGATATCCCGTAAGTTCGGTTTTGTTGGAACAGAATCTGGACAAACCTTTTAGCGAAGTCGAATATCCACTGCATGGAGTATTCTTCACTCTCATTGGAGGATGAGCGGTTTCGCATGTAACGAGCCTTTCTCCAAAGCGTTGTCATCGAGGTTTCTCTAGATAGTCCCTCGACAAATGAACGCCAATAATTGCGTTTCTTTGCTTTGAGTAAGTTTTTAAGCTTTTTTTCAAGCTTTAGGTACTTATCAAAAAGCTCACATGTTTCATGTCTACGATAATCTTTAAACGCATCGGATTTCTCAAGATACAACTTAGTGCATTCATCATCCCAACCAGGAGTGGCGGGTCTTCTTTTGAAGGATGCACTTGGAACACGTCGTTTCTGAGATTCTAATGCACTTTTGTACATCAGATCGGAAAGGAAACGATACTCTTCTAATGGTGGAAGAGGATCGGTAGAATCAATACCAAGGGTTACCGCCGATGCAAACAGTTGCCAATCAATATGCTTCGTGAGGTCATAAACAACATGGATTGACTGGTCTGTTTTTTGTAAACTAGTTGTGATTGAGATAATGATTGGTAAGTGATTACTACCATGGGGATCATTGATTACTATCCACAGACAATCTAACGTTAGTGAATTAGAGCACAAAGATATGTCAAGTCGACTCTCCCTGGCAGGAGGTTTTGCTATTCGTGTCGCTTCCCCAGTGTTCAAGATGGTCAAGTTGAAATCGTCGCATAAGTCATAAAAAATACCCGCTCTATTGTCATCGTATTGTTCGCCCCAAGCAGTACCGTGGGAGTTCAGATCTCCCAGAATCAGAACTGGAGATGGAAGTAAATTAACTGAACTCCAAAGTTGACGGCGGTTTATTGATGTCCTCGGAGGGACATAGACAGAAGCTATGCAAAGATCTTTCTTCTTTACATTTATTTGGCAAGCGACAATTTCAATGCCTGAGATTATTGGGAGTGAGATTTTATAGAAGGGGTAGCACTTTTTGATCCCCAAAAGTACGCCACCATATGAATCATCTCGGTCCAGGCGAATAATGTTAAAATCGTGGAAGTTTAAGTCGTCTTCAGACGAAAGCCATGTTTCACAGAGAGCAAATATATCACAATCAGAATTGTGAATCAAATACTCGAACGAGTCTAATTTAGGTATTAGACTACGACAGTTCCACTGTAATACGTTGATCATATCTTGAACCTCACTCGACGAATTATTCATCGAAAGATATGAATTCACCAATGAGGGGCCATGATACAGTCAATTGCTTGAAGTAGTTTCCAACTATAGGAATAAGCAGGTCAATAATCCCTCGGAGCGGTGAAGCATCCGAAAGACCAAGAGCATTTAAAATGTTATCCACAATGTCCCTAAAATTAATCTTACCTCGCTTGGACGGGATATTCTTAGAATTGCGAGAAGACGTAGTACTTGTTTTTAGCGTTTTTGGCAACCTCTTGCGGTTACTGTTATTAGGTAGCGGCGGGGTGGAATAGCTACAGCTAGGAACGGATGCCTCAGCTATTACCGGTTTGTTCGGTTTTTTAATTAAACCCCCGCTACCTCCAATTTTTTGCAAGCTTTTGAGAGTAGGTTTAAGCTGTTTCCGGCGCACACCCGGGGAATTAACGGGCTTCCTTTTACCGGGGGCGTGTACCTCCGGAAATCCACTCTCATCGGCTTCGTCAGAGTCCAATTCATCGGAAGACAAAATTATAAAGGGATTTTCATTTTTGGGGGCTGATGCAGACGATGCAGACGCTCCGTTTTGCGACTTTAACATATCTGCATACGTCTGCTTGGAGCGTTCTTGAATGAAACGTCTCACATTACCAGTGCGCTTCTTGTACTCAGGGCAATTCTGCAAATCATGGAGAGGCTCTTTGCCACAGTAAGCACACTTTGTTGCTTCCTGTTGGCAAGCATCCTCTAGATGCCTTTGGCCGCATTTGCCACAACGGGGCTTGTTGTCGCAAAAAGTAGCCGTATGACCCAACTGTTTTCACTTGGTACAATTAAATACCCTTGGTACAAAAAGGCGCACTGGAAAAAAAACATTATCAATTTCAATAAATTTTGGGAGAATTGATCCGGCGAAGGTCACTTGAAACGAGTCCGATGGTGAATAAGTCTTTCTTCCATCTACCATTGATGCTGCATGCAATTTTTTACATTCTAAAATTTCAATGGTAGACGAAACAGAATCAGGAAGTCGCCCCATTCCTTCCATAACGTTTTCACACATCAGGCTCGCTACAGAAACCACACCATCTATCTCCACATCTCGAGATGGGATGTAGACGTAGTACTCGGCATTGTAACCTACGTCACTAGCAATATCATTTGCAATTTTATACGTAGGTGCAGTTACACGCAGTTTGTTTCGGTTGACCTGATGAAATTCGGTCCCCGGATAACGACGCGTCAAATTTCGTTTAATGCCCAAAAAGTCTAGGGCTTTCACTTTCTGCCGAAAGTAGACAACCCAAGGAGAGGCAGAAGATGGCTGATAACAGCGCGCCCTAAAAACATCTTTGGGAGGCACAACGCCCCCCGTAGAATCATCCATGAAAAAACGAATTCAGGCACAAAAAAAACCAAATTAAAAATCAGATGTTTTTTTTGAACCACCCTATGCAAAACGATCTTTTTTGAACCACCCTATGCAGAATGATTCACTATATGGAGAGAGATACACAAAAGACACCAACAGATGAGGAACAATAACAAAAATGTGCTATTTACTTGCCCTTACGCTGCGCCTTTGCCGGTGTGGCACTTTCTGCTGTTGCTCGCAAACAAAGCACCGCTTGCTGGCTCGCAGTGGATGGAGCGATGACCTTCTCTGCTGCGATGATGCTCTATGGGGTTACACTTTTTCCCCTCGGGTGTTTGACGACGGTACTAGCTGGACAGATCATCCGTCGGACTCGGCCGGGAATGTCTGCTTCCCTAAAGGAACGCTCGGCTGGATAATATGGTTCAATAGTGCACTAATTTCAATCACCGCGTGGTTGATAGCGGGTTGATAAAACTGAAGAAAAAAAGGTGGTGCGGAGAGCAAAAACAAAACTGAACCGAAGCTCTTCAGCGTTCGATGCGGAATGACGTCAGAGTTCTTTTCAAAGTTGGCAAAACGATTGGACAATTAATGCTCTTGGGCGGAAGTTCTTCTTCTTCTTCTATTGTTTTTAAGAGGGACTTTAACCCTTCGGGTCATGCGTCCCTGAAAGGGCGGAAGTTAAATTTCTTTATTCCAAATGATTCGTCGAGATCGTGGTTCAAAGGTGTGGATACAAATCGCGATTTCATTCGTGTTATGTCCAACCACTACTCGCTAGACGCACATCTCTAAAGAATTAACCTCATCGGTGCTGAACCGGTTATGATGACATCGTTCACGCAGTTTGGCATTACCCGAATAATAAGGCCTCCAGAGCACGACTATTGGATACCCTAGGGGTCCGAGGTAGACAACCCTTTCGCGAGGTTAGAGATGTTTTGGGGAAGCGTGATCAAATGATTTGCGAATTCCTTTGTTTGTCTGAGTTTAGTTCACATATGCGGTTTAGTTCCTTAAAGTGACTACAGGGACCGAGGATTTGGTAGCTGTCGCAACAATGAGCAGCAAACAATGGCTTAAATAAGTTACCAGCCTGGCTCATACCAAACGATAATGCGACCCATTAACCTCCAGCTCCATTGTTAATAACAATATTGATTATCGGCTCCGCAAAGTGTAACACACGTCTGAGCCTTGCAAATAAACGAGCTAATTAATAAAAAGTTTTTAAAGGAGTTTGTGGTTTTGATCACATTTTAAATAAAACTGCGATTAGGCCATGGGAGCATCGACAGAATGCTAACGGAGTAATTATCAAAAGCTCAGAAGTTTGCAAGGCTAGTACCGTATTTTGGCACCTAAACAATTGATGCAAGGTGGTGTATTTGGTCTTTTGTTGGGAGGACAAGCAACGCCAAGCATTTGGTGGAATCATATCAAGTGGGTACTTAGGGATCCTCAACAAACATGATATATTTCATATGATTGCGAATCCCAGTCCTGATGGTTTGATTACAAGAGAATGCTGAAATAGCGACAAGAATTAAGCAGGTCTTGAAGAGACAAGTTCTCAACCCGGACGGTTGTAGAGGAAGTCATAAATAGGATGATTTTAAATATCAAAACCTTCAGTCCGCGATCTCAGCCAAGTCCTCATATTGAACGGTGGGTACTCCGCCTGCGATCGAAGAATCACGTGATTACACATGAACCGGGTTCTGTTTTCAGCGCCTACTGACCACGAGATTAATCCACCTCCCATCTAAATACCTTGACAGAAAGTGCATCCCAACAATGGAAATGACATTTAGCGTCCTAATTCCCAATCAACGCAAGATGACTGTAGTCATACATTGTCTCATCACCCAAACGGAAGCCCCTCATTAAGGGCACAACAGGCATTAAGTAACGAATTACCCCCATCCGACCCAGATTGCCCTCAGCCATCCTGATTACAGTGCAAATCCCCTGCCAGGATCCAATCCTTTTGATTGAGCAATCGAAACCGAATTAGCACTCCATTTTCCCGCTTGCTCGGATGCGTTGAATGCGCAAAAAACCGCGCCGCCACTGCTCGTGAATGACACGCACACAAATTACGCACATTCAAGACGAAATGCGATACCGCTCATTACCGTCAACCCTATCTTTCGACGGGCCAAAATAACAAGACGCCGGAAAAAGGCGCCTGAGAGCATGCTCCGGGTCCGAACTGCGCTACCGAATCGAAATAAAAGGTGCGAATAATTGATGCTCTTCCATTACGTTTGCGCGGTGCGAATTCGACCAAAGAGATGCAAATGAGCATGCACCGGAGGAAGGGTCTTCCCTTGTCGACGGTCTGGTCTTGGAAGTGCACAGATCTTAAGATTTTTTATCTTTTTTGAAACGAAAATCGTACCAACATCGATTCCGGTAGTAGTAATAGGACGTATTGATTCACCACAATTTTAATTCATCCTGTCGGAATTAGTTTTTCCTCGAATTCATTTCGCACCTGTCGTCGGATCGAATCTCGCAGCAAGTGGCGATAATTACATTGTTTTTAAGTGTTAATAAAATAAATCGCCTGCAATGGCCGGACGCCGTTTCTTCATTAATCGGTTTGGCTATTGGTGGGTCTAACCGGCAGAAGTCGGCGAATAGAAGTGAGTGAACAACATGATTTCAAGCGACTGATATCGATTTGTTTGGAATGTTGCGATCGTGTTTCGATCCAGCTAATGGGCCCATTCGTAATGTTACGAGTATGGGATTGAGAGAGGAATCATATATTCAGCAAACTCCGGTCTTCGGTGTGAAATTAAATGCTTTGTGTGTACAACTCTGGATAGCCGGGTGAGTTGAAAACTAACTGGGACATACTTTAAATCAGCGTACAGTTATCCTATAATATTATCAATTCTAGGAAAAAGCTACGATTAATTCCACATATTGTTTATACCGACTAACGGACAGATACCACCCAGGATTAGGAAAGCAAAATTAGATAGAATATATTAAACACTCAAAATTATGAAAGATACCTTTAATATGCCTTCTAGACATTGTTTTGGAAGCTTCAATCACGTTGTTTGCAAAAGTGACTCTATCGTGAAATATCACAAATAACCCAGTTTGTTCTTAAAACCAATTCAATTTAAGAGAGAGAACTAAATTTCAGCAAATTTTTAATACTTAAGAAGCTCAAACACTTTCTTGAACACCATTCTCATCTTTATATCTTAAAGCTATGTCCATTTAGAATCCGGAATAATAAAATCATCTTTATCTGGTCAACGGATTGACCTACAAATAAGTTTAATACATCAAACCAAAGGTAATTTACTGTACTTTAAGAACAAACTACCAATGCAAATCATTTTTCTTCATTTCTAATGGAAAATCGCACTTTCTTCTTTATTCCTCCCATCAAACGCTGCAAACCTCCGGAGTCAACTTCCTTGGCACATTTGTTCCACATTTTGGTCATCTGAGTCGCGTCTCGAGCCGATTTTCCACTTTTCTTAAGCTTCCGCTTCATTATTGCCCAAAATCTCTCGATGGGCCGGAACTGCGGGCAGTTGGATGGATTTATGTTTTCATCGATGAAATCTACGTTATTATCGTGGTACCACTGGATGACTTCCCGGCTGTAGTGGCAACTCGCTAAATCTGGCCAAAACTTCACAGGTCCTTCATGGGCTTTAATGAAAGGTAGTACGTGGTTGTTGAGGCATTCTTCCTTGTACAGCTTTGAGTCCATCGTCTTATTCGTCACGAACACTTTGGTTTTCGCTCCGCTGCTGCATAATCCCTTGCCAAATCATCAACTTTTCTGGCAAATTTGTCCATAAAAGCAAACTTAAACTTCGCAAGAACATCTCCTCGTGCCGTCGCCATGTAGAATTTTTGGTCAGAAAGCTGTTCGAAATCCATTTTGACGTAGGTTTCATCGTCGATGAGCAGTCCTCATTGGTACTTCGTCAAAACCTGCTGGAACATTTTCCGAGCTCGAGTTTTGGTGACGAAACTTTGCTTCAACGTTCTGTTTGGTTGCTTGCTGGCTCGATTAGAACGATATCCTGCTCGCAAACGAATTCTTCGAACAGTACTGCGATCATCAGCGTATTTTTGTGCGATTTCATTATCTGATAGTCCAGGGTTCGCTTTGACGGTTCTCAACGCTTTCTGGTTCAGCTTGCGGTCAGATGTTCCACTACGACGCTTACCTTTAGGTACTCGATCCAAGCTCTTTTGCTCCCTGAAACGTTTGAGCACATCATACAGGGTTGATTTGGCGATTTTCAACGTTTTTGCGATTTTTATTGCGGTCCACGTTGGATTATCAACGTGGGGTGTGCAGAATTTTTTCTCTCCTCTCGGCTTTTGACTCACTGCACGAAACACCGTGAAATTTAAACGACAGAAAGTGAGCGCTTAGGTAAACAAACCGCTGCAAAAGAATTCTTGCAGCAGCACGGAAAGTGCCACAATAAGTGATTCCGGATTCTAACTGGACAGACTTCACGTCAACATCTGTAGCCGCTAATCAAGCCTTAAACTGGATCTGTCATTCAC
>JASCZW010020404.1:0-12326 GCA_034211315.2 Aedes japonicus | reverse complement strand
TGCGTGAGCTGTCGTTTTTATTGTTCGTTATAAATCGGTGTGAATTTGCGATTGCTGTTCGTAGCAAACTAGCTCATCTAGGATTTGAAAAAAAAAAACACGGGTTTAATATTTCATAGAAAGTCCGAGTTTGTAAAAGCGTTTCCGTATGAAATGTGGTATCCATATATTAAGAACACGTTGTCAGCAAAACGGGAGAAGTTTCGTTTCTGGAATTAAACTCAAAAGTGGTGCTGGTGGACTTCTTCTCGTTATGGATTATATTTTCATTCTAAATCGGGACGAAGAAGCGCCATCAAGATAAGTAAACTTTATTAAATAGTTAATATTATGTTTCAATGTTCTTGCCCATTGCTCCATGTAAGATATTCCATAGTTGCCATAGAGACGTATTGTTTTATTCTGCCCGCGGAATATTTCAAAATAGAATCATTTTTGCAAAAGACTTTCCACTCAATTGTTTTGCTTTATTCGAAAAGTTTGGGTGAATATTTACGTTTCTCTCTTTTCATCACAAAGTTGTTTCTGTTTTTTGCTTTTATTTCTTCGTCGACATTGGTGATGAGGAGTAGCTTTTGGTCAGGAATACTCACGCGGTGTCCGGATTTCTGACACGTGTGTCAAAGATACACCTAGCAGGAGTCTCAATTTTCCAGGTTTTCTTCGCATCGTGCCCAGGGTGTACCTTGTTTGAGTTGGAACTAAATAGTCAGCTAGGCTGGTGACTTATTCACCCCACATACAAAATACGCCTCGGCCCGAATGCTCGGTGCGGTCATAGTTGGCAACGGCATTGAAGGATTCTACCAATGATCCTTCTCCATCCATACAATATTATATTTTCATGATGTCTATTATATAGACACTGTGACAAATAACGCAAAAGTATTAATCCAATTTCAACGCTAATGAATAATGGATCACCCGCCAATGGATTGTGTACCTGAAATTATGTCCCATGTGCCCATTTTCATTATAAGGGCGATACGGGTCAAAATTTGGTCAATATCAACTTGACGTATTTCTTTCAATTTTGCATTTAAAAACCTGAACACCCCTCATTTTGAAGGTGTGTGTGTGTAGAATGTTGCTCCTATTTTGATTTTGGAATTCACTCTTCAGTTGTCAAAATGCCGTCCAAGCAAGAAGAGCAGCGTATCAAAATTTTGCTCGCGCATCGCGAAAATCCGAGCTACTCGCACGCAAAGTTGGCAAAATCGCTAAAAGTTGCCAAATCAACCGTTACAAATGTAATTAAAGTGTTTGGGGAACGTTTGTCGACAGCCAGGAAGTCTGGATCGGGGGAAATCGAAAACCGGAAGCCGCTGAGACGACAAAGAGAGTTGCCGGTAGTTTCAAGCGAAACCCTAACCTATCTCTCCGAGATGCCGCAAATAAGCTGGGTGTATCGTCTACAACCGTGCATCGAGCCAAAAAACGAGCCGGACTATCGACTTACAAGAAGGTAGTGACTCCAAATCGCGATGATAAACAAAATACGACGGCCAAAGCGCGATCCCGGAGGCTGTACACGACGATGCTGACGAAGTTTGACTGCGTGGTAATGGACGACGAAACCTACGTCAAAGCCGACTACAAGCAGCTTCCGGGACAGGAGTTTTATACGGCAAAAGGAAGGGGAAAGGTAGCAGATATTTTCAAGCACACGAAACTGTCAAAGTTCGCAAAGAAATATCTGGTTTGGCAAGCCATCTGTACCTGTGGCTTGAAAAGCAGCATTTTCATAGCTTCCGGGACTGTCAACCAAGAAATTTACGTGAAAGAGTGTTTGAATAAACGTCTGCTGCCTTTCCTGAAGAAACACGGTTGTTCCGTACTGTTTTGGCCGGATTTGGCATCTTGCCATTACGGTAAAAAGGCCATGGAGTGGTACGCCGCCAACAACGTGCAGGGTGTTCCCAAGGACAAGAACCCTCCCAACACGCCAGAGCTCCGCCCAATTGAGAAATACTGGGCTATTGTCAAGCGGAACCTAAAGAAGACCAAAAAAGCTGCTAAGGACGAGCAGCAGTTCAAGGCAAACTGGCTTTCTGCGGCGAAGAAGGTGGACAAGGTGGCTGTACAAAATCTGATGGCAGGGGTCAAGCGTAAGGCCCGGCAGTTTGGATTTGGAAAAGCGGAAGCCTAACTGAATATTTTTCCTGAATTTTATACTAATTGAACTTGAAAAAGAAATTTAATTTGATTTTTTAAATAAACGATTTCACCGATTTACACGCGTTTTCCCTTGACCAAATTTTGACCGTATCACCCTTTAAGCTTATAACATCAGCGTACTCTGTAGATATAATGACTGCTTAAAAAACCATGTGACAGGAGGAAGGAGCACCATGAGAAGAATAAGAGTCTCATTTCAGCAATAATTTATATTTCTTATATTTTCAGCATTGCATATTGATCTGTTAACATATTTTTTTTCGTATTTGAAGTTACATAACATTTGGTTAAATAAGATTGACAAAACAATATATTCCTAGTCATTTCATTTTTACTGTACATAAAAAGTGCGATCCTTCCATTATATGCTACATGTTGTTTAAAATTCAGGTATTTGCAGGTTTCTGTTATGCTCCAGGATGCATTAAAGTATTATATTTTACTTGAAATGGCTCGGAGCGAATGATACCATGTGATCCGCTCATTCTGCCTGTCCTGTAGATTCTAGGAATGCGTTGCGGTTCAAGTTTATTTGTTTGAATCCAGCTCGTTTTATAGTTTCTTAGTTTCGCTTGTTTTGAGTCATTGACATGCTGCAACCATCAATATTGAAAGCAAAAATAAGTCGACGTCATATAACCCAGTTTTTCCAAGATGCTTTCTCGAACTGGCTGCGTTTCCATTATTAGATTAGATTACATTGGTGATCAACTAGTGGATGCAAGGAAATGGAACAGTACATCGACATTTTAAATATACTATTTTTTATATATAATTTCAGGTCATCCATGAAGTTTCCAAGTTTTGAAAAGTAGTTTTATAAATTTTTTTTTCTCGTAGCTATCATACATTGTCTAAACTTTTAAGTTCATAATAGATACGCAAATACTTCTACAACTGCAGTGGTACAACAATCTGGAGACATGTGTAATTGTTATTATCATTTTCCATAAGAAAATCCCTTCACTATATTTTATATACTATTCTATATAACATTCCATGTTGATTTTACATTTTTATTACTATCATTACCATTTTTATCATTACTCGGATTTATTTGAATAACATTTTATTATTTCAACCTCGGAGCGTATGGTACGGTATGTCCACGCATCCTTCCTCCCCTATAGATTCAAAAAATGCGTTGTGGTTCAAATCTATTCATTTGAATTCAACTCATTTTTTAGAATCATCGTTTGCGGTTAATGCAACGCAGTAGGCCTGGCCGCTTTGATGCTTGTAGCATGTCTTTGATATGCTGCAAGCCTCAATACAGACAAAAAAAATAATTGGGCGTCATCTAACTCAATTATTTCCAGGATGCTTTCTTGTACTGGCTGCGTTTGTATTAGATAAGATAAGATAAGATAAGATGTAGAAGGAGATGTTCGCTCATCACCATGAGGCACCAAGAGTGAACATTAATGTTTTTGGCTAGAATGAAAGATGTGAAGAGAAGGTGAAAGTTCCGTCAGAGTGCGGCAGGTAGGGAAAATTTAATGGATATTTTTTGAAAATTGAGCGAAAGGGCATGTATCCAATGGTACTCGAACCATGGACGTCAATCTTTGCCTAACATCCCATGTTCCGTTACTACAACCTACCCCGCAGTGGAATATTTACGAAACAGCGCCCAGTGATGTGATGCCCCGGTTATTATTGACATCGCACTTACTACCCTTCTTGTAAACTGGAAACATATGAGCAGATTTCGAGCACCGAGGAAACGTACCACATGAAATAGAATGCTGGAAAATACGACGAAGCGGCGGAATGAGGACACTTTCACCACCGGTGAGGACACTATCCAAGGACGTGGAGCTGGAAATCATTTCATCGGTTACGTTCACACCACTCATCGATTGATTGTATACCGGAACATTCTGCGCAGCAAGCGAGATTTGGTCAGAGGAGAGTAGCTCATCTGTAAAAACATTGGCAAACTTGATGGAGAACAAATGGCAGACATCGGGTTGCGACTGTTATGCCATCGAGCACCATAGAGGATGGTAATCCGGACTCCTTGCGTTGTATAGCTCTTTGGTGACGAAGATAGCATAACTTGCTTAAGCGCTTGTACTCGTGGTTAAGCCTGACGTAATATTGTTTTAGCGGAAGCGTACGGTACTTACTGAACATCTTGAAGGCAGCCCGCTTGGTAGTCTTTAGCGACCGAAGTTCGTTGGTCATCCAAGGTACACGAGAATGTGCTGATTCTCGTGTACCTTGGATGACCAACGAACGGTCTTTTTCGGGACATACATGTCAATGACATAGGCCAAGACATGCGGAAACGTTTGTGCAGCTTGGTTAACATCTCCGGGATCTAGAATGCGCTCCCATTCTAACTGAGAAAAAAAAATGTCTATACTTTGGTGGTCGGCCCTTCGGAAGTCGTACGACACAACAGTTGAAGTGCGGACGAAATCCTGAGCAACGTTGTTCGCAACTGTAACAAGCAGAGGTAGATGATGTGGAACAAACTTTACTAATGGGTGCCATGCAGATGGAAGGAGCCGTTTCGCAGCCGCTTACAAAGCAAAGACCGCTATGGATTTTAGTTCAGGCAATGCTCGCCAGATTAAAGTCGCCCAAAACCATTATTTCGTTACATGGAGCTGCATTTTCCGATAAGAAAAAGATTGAGCGACAATGAGTGTCGATGAGCTCAATGTCTCGAGTTCGATCCGGAGGTATGTAGACAGCGAAAATGAACAGGTGTCGATCCCCAAGCTTAATAGCTATCAAAACTTGTTGTCATCGATGGCTCTGGTTCTTAGCGTGGAACTAACTGCGATAAGTACACCACCTCCAGTAGTTTTCCTGCTATTGTTTGAGTTGCGGTCGCAGCGGAACAATTCGTTTCCTTCTCCAAAAACATGATCAGTATGGATTCGAGACTGGAGCCATGTTTCAGTTAGGACTATGATGTCGTAGAACTGATCCGAGGCTGCTACGCGATAGTCGTCAATAAAGCTGTTCATTCCACCAACGTTTTGATAATAGACAGCGATGTCCGGTCTCAGTCGTCCGGGAATAGTTAACCTGGAAGTTGGGACACTATCAGGTACTAAAGCGTTTGGAGGATGATCGTATTTGCCGATGTTTGGAGTCCGGAAGCCCTCTTTTCCAACACCAAGTACAGGGCCGGGACGGCTGTTGCTCGCTGGCAGGAATGGCTCGACTGTATTGGGGGAATCAGGGACTTCCTCAGTACTGGCGGCATATATGCGTCCCGGTGAAGAGCTGGAGAGAGGCCAAGTCGTTGCAAAACGGGTGCTCGACAAAATTCTACTAGTCACTGTGGGTATAGCAGCAAGTGCGTGTTTCGGACTCCATTTTGCAGATGTAGGGGTGCGTTGGCTTGATGAGGGTTGACTGCAATCGACGAACTGATCAGCGCATAAAAAGTTCGAAAAAGCAGCGTACTTGCCTGTTGTCGGGCTTCGGAAGACCCCGTCTCCCAGCTCAAACGCAGAACCGGGGCGGCTGCTGATCGGTGGCAGCGAAGGCTCGACTGCGTTGAGAGGAATAGGGGCTTCCCTGAGACTTGAGGTAAGTGTGCGTCCCGGTGTCTAAGTAACAGAAGCTGGCTGAGCGAGGTGTGTCGAAATTTGACTAGAAGCGGCGAATTGATCAGTGCATGACATATCAGAAATAATAGCGTACTTGCCTGAAGTCGGAGTTCGGAAGACCCCGTCTCCCAGCTCAAGCGCTGGACCGGGACGGCTGCTGGTCGGTGGCAGCTGAGGCTCGACTGCGATGAGAGGAATAGGGGTTTCCTTAAAGTTTGGGGCAAGTTTGCGTCCCGGTGTCCAAACTGAAGATGAGTGTATTTGGTTTGAAGAAAGTTGAGGGATGGGAGCTCCATTGACTATTCCATTGATACGACCTCTTCCACTGAGAGGCTTAGTGGATCTTTGGGTGCGGCAGCAGATGGTGGTCGCCAAAATTTTTCGCTGGATCTATTGTCCGAGAATTCCCGGTACACAACACCTTTCGGCCATGTTGAGGTTGCTAACGCTTTAGGTTTCAGATCCATTCGTATACCAATTTTAAAGGAGACGAAAGATAGTGTACTTTCGTCTTTACCTTTCGCTACTAGTCGGATAACTTGAACGTCCGTTATACCCAGGCGTTTCTGTGCCAGTGCACAAATCTGTTCAGCTGTGACTTCTTTTGAGATCCGAGACAGATATAACCAGAACTTTGGTTGAGCTGACGGGACAGTGGCAATACCCATCTATTGGTGCCACCAGTTCCAAGTAACAGAGGTGGTTGGTTATTTGGGACTGACTTGACAGCCATGCTGAACAGCCTCCGGCTTCTAGTAAATCTAGGGTCGATGCCAACGCGCTTGGATGATTTCGGAGTGCGAGAGCTAGAGTTGACTAACTTAGCGAAATTCGTACGGATCTCGGCTTTCCATGCTTCCATTATATCCTACTTCAATTGCATCATGCCATCACTATGGGAGTTGAGTCCAGCCTCGTAGGCAGCACGAGTAGTATTACGGAAGCGAATATCCTTCATTAATGTTGTACACGATGGACAGAACCAAAACACTTGATGATTTCTCATCACTGATTCGATCACATCTGACGCCACTCCACAGCAACGAGGATGGAAATTTGCCTTGCAAAATCCTTGACATTTAATTTGCATTTCACTGATGTCACCTGCACAAGAGTGGCACACGAGGGACATTTTGCGCGTGGGTCCTTTTCAACCGTTACTCTTGAAATCAACCAGCAAGACCACCGCGTGTCGAAGAAACTATAGCTCTCGGAGATAAATAGCACACACAGGCCCACACGGGCGAACACGACTGACGTCTAGCAAGTACGGTAGCAGAAGGAAACAAAATAGCTATTTGGTGCCATACTAAAACCAAACTGATTTCTAGTGGCTTTCATAAAACTTTCATAAAACTTATCAAAGCTGGTTGGTTTTGTCAATTTTACTTGAGTTATGACGCATTGCTATTTACATACCTCCGCATGTTCTGCCATGGAGAGGATGGATATCACTTTCAAATCAGTATAACTCGACTAGTTAATGATAATGATAATAATATGAATCATTGGAAACTTTGAACTATACAAATTGAAACACCATTGGATTTCTCATTGAACTAGTGAAGTTTCAAAAGCTTTGCTCTAAGTTTAAATACCATCCGTCTCCATTAAACCTGCGGTTTTCCACTAGACGCCCGGTACAAAAATTGCAAAAATCAGCGATAATGAAGTCAGTGACGAACATGTGCCACTGCAACTAGTAAAATCAGCATCTTTTTCGAAAAATCATCATCTTCGCGAGCTTCATGTCAGAAATAGTATGAACATATATGCACAATACTAATAACATAATCCATAAGCTGTGAATACAATATTCCAGCAGAGTCGTCAATAAATGTGTGTTTTCAATATCCCTGACAAAGCACAGCACTTTTCAATGGTAAACCGAAGGCGAGCTTTTCCGCACTACAAAGTAAATGAGTCTGTTTTGATTTTTTCTGTTCCCATTCCTAAACCCAACTGTCCTCGCAATTGTATCGCGATTTCCCACCTGGTCATCGCGTAGTGTCCGGACAGCCGTAGCTGATGTCAGTTGAAACAAGAACGGACATTGTAGATATTGTTTCATGTCGCTATCGGTCAGCGGTGGAAAAAAGAAAAGCTTACAACGACAACAATTAGCAACACCCGCGTCCATCGAACCACATGGACACAGTCTTGTGCTTAGTCGTCGTGTCCGTCTATCTGTGTCCTAGTCGGAGTGCGCTGCTACTAGAAGATTAATGAGTACTTAACAAGTTTCCATCACGGGAGCCGACAGAACGAATTCGCCGTGTTGAAATGAAAGTAAGATAGTTACCAGCACGCGGCGCTAGGAAGCAAAAAGTGTCACAAAGTGTCCTCGTCACCACCAACTGCTCCGGGGGAGATAATGAAAGAATAACAGTTTTTCCCCCACCGACTCCGGTTACTGCTCATCTTACTACCAAATGCTGAGGTGCAGTGCAAACAAATGAATTCCTGTGCGGGAAAAGGGGGTGGTGGAATCGCGCGAGTAAAACGTGGCAATTTTCTTCTACTTTACAAGCAACAGTCCGACGGAGGTGGCACCCGTTGTCTTAATGTGATTAGTGGAAACCCAACCGAAGGAACCGAAGCGGAAACTACCGCAGGAGTAAGACGTTCAAGTAAATATGACGACGACCTTGGGAGGTTGGAAAAGTGCGAATTCTTCGGTGCAGGAAAGTTGGTGCAATTGTATCGTGGCGTGGAAAGGGAATAAGTGATTCTTTCCTACGAAAGTGTGGATTAATTAGAGTCGGTCGGAAAAGCAGCCAGCTGGCGAATGGAAATTTTGGGTGCAAGAACGGTGAAACAGTTGGAAGTGAAATGAATATAAAGCGATGGATTTCATAAAGAGTAAGAATGGTGACAATGAGTGCGGTGCTTTGTGCAGTAATTTGATTAACGGCTTCAGTAGAGCGTTGGCTTGCTCGGTGTGCTTTTAAATGCGTAATTTCAGGTGCTTCTGAGCAAATTACAACCACGCCGTAGTGATTTATGTTTGATGTTTTTGATGATCGATGGTTGGTTGACAGTGAAACTGCTTAACTGTTTGTTGTGTTTGTGTTTGATATGGCTGAGTGCTATTCTTTGCTTGGCAGCCAACGTTCATACTAATTACTTTTTACTACTACCATAAACATGTTTTTGTTTTATGAAAAGTGCGTCATCTCTTCTACAGAAAGCGTCCTGCTGAGAAGTCTCAAGCATTTGCGTTTCTACGATAAAGGCAATCCAAGAAACCGACAAAATGTCTTTCGAATTCAACTCTTTGTTTTTAAGATTGATTTCAGTAATTCTACAGTAACAAATAACGTTTTATGTTACACCAGAGTTTATTTCACATATTTCAAGATACTAGATATTTCATTTATGTTACTCAAATAGTTCGCCTAAATCAACACAAAAATTGGAATTCATCGTGACCTATTTGTTTATCTAACCTTGCAGTGAGGTGCATGACGTTGCATACATGATACTTATAGGTAGAAAATACATAATATTGAATAAGTTTGTAAAATAGTTGAGCGATTACAGTCTGGTGTCAATTAACATGAAGTCTGTTCACGTTAAATTTTGGACACCAAAATAATAGCAGCAAAAAAATTTACACATAATTCAACAAAACCGATTGTCTTTTTCACAACAATAGAGACTGATTCCACGCCAAATCGGTCGGTCACCAAACTCAACTATCTTCGATTTTGATGAAACTTGGTACACGTCTTCGGTATGTTGAAAAAAAAAATCCACTGGTGTTAAGATTATTTGGATTCAAGAGTAACTTTTGAGATGGGTGTATGTTTTTTTCCAACATTTTACTTGAAAAATCGTAGTTCAAAAACCATTACATTTAGAGAAAAACTTTATATCGGGGAGTTGTAGAGAACTAAAAAGGCTTTGTAAAAAAAATGTACACTGAAAAAAAAAAAATTTTCATAAAGAAAAATCGAAAATAAATACTAAAAATCAAATATAAAAAAAAAACATATTTTTAATATTTTTCAAATTTGTTTTGTGGAAATTTGAGAAAAAAAGACACGTTTTGAAAAAAAACTCTAGGATGGACGCTCTTATAATAAAAAAGTTTTCCGAAGAGCGAACTTTGGTGCATATTTCAAATTTTGGTTATTCATTATTATAAATGAAAATTAATTATACAATATGATTTTGGAGATCATTAAAAACAATAATGATAATAATGATAAATCACCTGAACGCAACCGTTTTCGAGATTTTTCGGATTTTATTTCAATAGAATGAAAAAACCTCAGAAAATTCGCTCTTTTCTTAAGTTAATCGAGATTTCCACCAGAAATGATAAATTTTCCAAGATCTTCATATTATAACGTTCACATTACTCTAATGTCCTCTTTTCTTTTGATATCAGGATGATAAAAGACTCATGGATGATAAGAAGAAGCGCCATTGTTAGTATTGTTCGATTAAGAGTAAGCTTTCATTAAATGTTCAAGGAGATGCATCAAATATGCTGCTATGAGGTATATCAGCTCTGTTGCAGCACTAAGACCAAAAGCAGTGATGCAAATTACTTGCGAACAGCAGGATGTCTCATAACATTTGTGTTTGCACCATTCATGCGAACATTAACTTGATGCTTCGATGGTCTTAGAAAATATTCATTCGAGAATGATTATAAATCGTGTTTTGAAGAAATATTATGTGAGCTCATCAACTAGAACTAAAAAATGTTACCTCCGTGAATGCGAACGATGTCCAGAGCTTTTCAGATTTTGAGAGTAGTTTAACAGACAAATTAGAAAAACGTGGTTCAGTTGAAATATCTTTTGAGCAATGGATTTCAACTGATAGATGTAGTTTAGAGACACTTGTTAAACCAATTGATGAATTTATTGCTTATTTTTTGTGAAAAGTTGGAACAATTAGTATCCCACGATTTTGTCAAATCTCAGCAGTCTAGTTTCTTGAGAGATTATAAAAGTTGTCTTAAAGACGGCGAAGTAATAATAATTTGTGATTTTCTGAAAATTATTCATTTGTTTTTCAAGATGCTGTTCAAAGTAGTTATTGGAGTAATGAGCAAGCCACTATTCACCCTTTTGTCATTTATTACACGGAATCTGGAATACTTAAAAATATCAGTTTCATTGTTATCTCAGAAGTGTTGAAACATGATACGATTGCAGTGCAGGTGTTTATTTCAAAACTAATAAGCTTTTTGCAAACAAAAATTAAAGTAAAGAAAGCTACGTTTATGTCTGACGGGGCAGCATCCCAATATAAAAATAGGAAGAACTTTGCAAGCCTTTGTAAGTTTAAAAGAAATACAATATTGATGCTGAATGGCATTTTTCGCAACATCCCACGGTAAGGGACCTTGCGATGCAATTGGTGGTACATTAAAACGAATGGCAAGATATGCAAGCCTTGCTGTACAACATGAACACCCTATAAAAAGTGCATTAGAGTTATTCGAATGGGCGAACCAAAAAAGTGATGATTGTTTAACAAAAATGTCGTTTTGTTATGTATCACATGAAGAGTATGAACAGGGGGTAGCAGAATGGAATGAAATTTACCGACAGACTAAAACGATTGCAGGTACACAAAAGTACCACTCATTCGTTCCAATTTCAGAAAACGAAGTTTTTGTAAAACTGTTTTCGAATGACGAAGAAGGCAGGATTCATAATATATATAAAAGCAATCAATAGTTTATATAATGTTTATGTAATATTATCAATGACCGAGACTAATAAATGGTATATATAAATATAAATCCAACCATAATTCATTATTTTTTGTCTTATAACTTTAAGTGAAGCTTTTTCAATCGACGAGCTGTTAAGAGTAAGTAAGAGGCACATACATGTGTTTTAAAAAGGCTAAAAACACAAGAGAAACAATCGTTAGCTATTGTTGTTTTAATATCACGAGTAATTTATGAAAAGGGCGTATTTTTTGAGGTTTTGAAATTTTATTGAAAGAAAATCAGAAATATCTTGAAAACAGTTGCGTTTACGTGGTTTATCATTATGATCATTATTGTTTGTAATGATCTCCAAAACCATATTGTAACATCAAAATTTATTTATAAGAATGAATAACCAAAATTTGAAATATACACCAAAGTTCGCTATTTGAAAAACTTTTTTATTATAAGAGCGTCCATCCTAGAGTTTTTTTAAAACGTGTCTTTTTTCCTCAAATTTCCATACAACAAATTAAAAAAATATTAAAAATATGTTTTTAGATATTTTATTTTTAGTAATTATTTTTGATTTTCTTGATGAAAAAAAAAATTTTTTTCTGTGTATATTTTTTAAGAAAGGCTTTTAGTTCCCTACAATTCCCTTATATAAAGTTTTTCTCTAAATGTAATGGTTTTTGAACTACGATTTTTCAAGTAAAATGTTGGAAAAAACACATACGCCCATCTCAAAGTTACTCTTGAACCCAAATTATCTTAACACCAGTGGAATTTTTTTTCCAACGTACCGAACTCATGTGCCAAGTTTCATCCAAATCAATGATGATCGGGTATGATTTTGGGATTTCCGGCACATTCTGGATGGAATCCCTCTA
>JASCZW010020403.1:0-12320 GCA_034211315.2 Aedes japonicus | reverse complement strand
ATGCACCGTTCCAGTTACGTGGCCGCTTACTCGATCCCGCCAACCCCTTTTTGGCCCTTCATACAATGGCATGATTAGGGTAATCAGAGGTTATTAAGGCTTGATCCAAGTCTAACAGCCAGGAGAGCCCATTGCTGTCGGACTTAGTTTCCGTGATATAATGGGTGTGTAGTACATATCATACATCATCATACAATTTGACAGTTTACTAGAAAGTAAAAATTTAACGTGAACTCGGTTGTTCCAACTTGAACCGAACAGGCTACCGAGCGTTCAGCAGATGAAAACACGGTTGAAATTCAACCGAGTTTGGTTTTAATTGGCTAAGTGTTTATAAATGAAGGCAGACGCGTTTTGGGCCTCACCTGTTAGAACACATCAGTCTTTAGTACACTTGTCCTACTGGTAAATCCCTTTCTCAAGGTGGTCACATATGTTTGGGAATTCACTCACTACATGGCGCTAGTGTACATATAACCTTCAAATTTGTTATTGCTATATCTCAAGAGCCTTGCTAGTTTGGACGATGCTTTCTTGAGCAAACTTATGCTAGTGACCAAGCTCTTCCAGATGGTGGTTACATAAGTTCGGAGCGATAATCTCGACCGTCACGAAAAGTGGTCAGGTTTTGAGCATTTATACCTCAGTGATTTCTCAAAAAAAATCAAAACTTTAGCACCAATCGATCGAAAATATTTCTACGCATTACTTTCAAAAACGAACATTGTTCATTTTAGGCCACATAATATTGGAAAATTAATAAATGTAACGCCTTGTCTTAAAAAGAATATTAGCCCCTTCAGGCCTAAGGGGTCATACACATTGTCATTGTCTTCGGCCAATTTGTTCTACATAAATGCTTCTGTCTGGAAAAAATATAAACAAAACATATGAGTTTAATGCCTAATAGATGACCTAGGACATCCTCCCTTGCGCTGAACTGGCCGGATTGACGTGCCGCAAGGGCTCAGTAGGGATTCCAGGACCCGAAGCTAAGAGTCAGTTCCATTGTGGTTATATCACATCAATTATTTTTTCCACTATAGCAGCAGCACATCGATATTGTAGATATACTATTCTTTGTAATTTCAGGTCATCCAAGGAACTCCTATGTATTTTTAAATAATTTAAAATATATTTTGTTTTTTAGGTGGTTATGATAATTTATCTAAGGTTAGTAATGCATGAGCGGGCCCGTCTACAATTGCAGCAGGATCACAATATGTAGACATGTGAATACAATTACAATTGGTATTATCATTTTATAGTATAACATCCCTTCGCTATTTATCTATATTCTATGCCGTATAATCATTGCTTCTCTGTTTCCATTACCATTTATAGATCAAGCCTAATAAGAGTTATCGGACTTTTTTTTTGTCTGGTTTTACTTAATCTACGTTTTTGGCATTATTCATGCTTATATAAAATTTATTTCTTCTAATTGTTGCTGTTTTCAGCTTTTCCAAGACTATAACAATATTAAAACATATCTAATTTTTTTTCAGTTACAAACCAGTGAATAACAGATATATATTATACTTGCAACGTTATGTTGTTTGACTATAACTGTGAAAACAAGTTCGTAATACGATATTAATTTTATCGAAGCTCGCCAACAGCGGAAGTTTTTCGATGACCAGCCAAGTTACGGATATATATTCTACTATAGTTTACTGGTTTGCTCGTATTTTTTATTTTACATTTTAACGTCAGATTTTTATTTGCATGTTATGATATCAACTGATGATATGATATTTATTGTATTTAAATTCATTTTGATAAAAATTGCTATAGTTACTATTGAGACTCACTACAAAAAGTTTTTGTGATTCAAGGAAACGGAACAGCACTTCGAAAAATGTTTTGTTTACACTACTGCTAACTGTATGCTATATAATTTCAGAGTCATCCATGCAGATATTCCAAGTGGTACTTAAAAATATGTTTGAATCCATTTTTTTCTCACTTAGCTACTATATTGTCTTAACTTTCAGGTTTACAAATGGAATTGTTACTATCATTCTTACATTTACTTACTGTATTAAATATCATTATAATAATCATTCACTATATTTTTTATCAGTTTAATATTCACTATATTTATATATTACTACATGACATTGAATATATATTGGACAGGGAGGGAGCATCAGGTATCATTCAATCTGGAATTGGACAATGGAGTGGTATGACAACCGGCGTCTAGGAAGGAATAAACAGTATCATTTTCTTATCCTACCGATTCGATTGTGATGTTGCGAATTCTACTCCAACAGTTTCAGCGTGAGTGACGCGCCCTTCTTAACAAGCCATCCCGTAGAAAGCTCAATGAGTATTGCGAATTGGGTAATGCGATTTGTTGGATCGTATCGTTGGAAGGAGAATCTTATGTTCCCGCGGGTTTCGCGTAAGTGTCTCTGCTTACGGGTCCGCCCAACCGTTTTTGGCCCTTCATACAGCGTTACTGTGAATGCAACCCGGGAACTCAATTTGATCTTGCTATTAAGTGGAGCTGCATACATGACAAAGTCGTAGAAGGGATGGTGGCTACCTTACAAACATACATACAATTGATGACCTAGGACATCCTGAATGTAAAGAAGTTCAGGAAAAAAATGCCTTATTAAAAGTATAAAGTGTTGTTTTAGAATATGGTACATATGCATACGTATTATTAAACTTTTGGTGATTAACATTAAACATGTTTGTATCTTTCTGGGATGTAATAGGTTATCCAAAATGAACTTGAGTTCAGAACTACAGGTCTACAGATGTAACAATAGCATTTGAGGAGCTAGATAGATTTATGATTTGTAATCAAACATGTTGACAATGAACTTGGAAGGCCAGCTGTCAAAATCTGATAATAGTGTGATGTTTCAGGTCATAAAAACTGTCCGTGAGTTCAGAAATTAAGATCTACAGCTGTAACAGTAGGTTTTTGGGCTATACAAGGTAATGTTACGTATTCAACCATATTCAGTGAATATTTTAAACGTAAACAAACATTATGAGATAAACTGGGATGATTAAGCTCATCCAAACTATCCTTGAGTTCAGAACCTAAGATTTACATCTGTAAGAGTAGGTTTTCGGAGTATGCACAGGAACAATATGTATTTAACAATAGTCATAGAATAGTGTAGAAGGTCAACAGACATAATGCGACAATCTTGGGATATTCTAGGTCATCAAACTGTCCTTAAGTTTTAAACAAAGATCGGCAGTTGTAACAGTAGCTTTTTGGCTATGCAAGGTAGCTATATGTATTCAAAAATATTCAATGAATCTTTTGGAAGGTCAACAGCCAATATTTTATGATTTTCTGGTCCTCTAGGTCTTTCAAACAGTCCAAGCAATGAAAAATTAAGATTTACAGTTGTAACAGTAATTTTAGGCAATACATTATTACAGTAAATATTCAAACAAATTCAAATAATAATCTTAAGGATCAACAAACATTATAAAGCAAAATGACATGCTCCGGGTCATCTAAACTATCCTTGACATCCAAACATAAAGGGCGATACGGTCAAAATTTGGTCAATATCAACTTGACTAATTTCTTTCAATTTTGCATTTAAAAAACCTGAACACCCCTCATTTTGAAGGTGTGTGTGTGTAGAATGTTGCTCCTATTTTGATTTTGGAATTCACTCTTCAGTTGTCAAAATGCCGTCCAAGCAAGAAGACCAGCGTATCAAAATTTTGCTCGCGCATCGCGAAAATCCGAGCTACTCGCACGCAAAGTTGGCAAAATCGCTAAAAGTTGCCAAATCAACCGTTACAAATGTAATTTAAGTGTTTGGGGAACGTTTGTCGACAGCCAGGAAGTCTGGATCGGGGGGAAATCGAAAACCGGAAGCCGCTGAGACGACAAAGAGAGTTGCCGGTAGTTTCAAGCGAAACCCTAACCTATCTCTCCGAGATGCCGCAAATAAGCTGGGTGTATCGTCTACAACCGTGCATCGAGCCAAAAAACGAGCCGGACTATCGACTTACAAGAAGGTAGTGACTCCAAATCGCGATGATAAACAAAATACGACGGCCAAGCGCGATCCCGGAGGCTGTACACGACGATGCTGACGAAGTTTGACTGCGTGGTAATGGACGACGAAACCTACGTCAAAGCCGACTACAAGCAGCTTCTGGGACAGGAGTTTTATACGGCAAAAGGAAGGGAAAGGTAGCAGATATTTTCAAGCACACGAAACTGTCAAAGTTCGCAAAGAAATATCTGGTATGGCAAGCCATCTGTACCTGTGGCTTGAAAAGCAGCATTTTCATAGCTTCCGGGACTGTCAACCAAGAAATTTACGTGAAAGAGTGTTTGAATAAACGTCTGCTGCCTTTCCTGAAGAAACACGGTTGTTCCGTACTGTTTTGGCCGGATTTGGCATCTTGCCATTATGGTAAAAGGCCATGGAGTGGTACGCCGCCAACAACGTGCAGGTGGTTCCTAAGGACAAGAACCCTCCCAACACGCCAGAGCTCCGCCCAATTGAGAAATACTGGGCTATTGTCAAGCGGAACCTAAAGAAGACCAAAAAACTGCTAAGGACGAGCAGCAGTTCAAGGCAAACTGGCTTTCTGCGGCGAAGAAGGTGGACAAGGTGGCTGTACAAAATCTGATGGCAGGGGTCAAGCGTAAGGCCCGGCAATTCGGATTTGGAAAAGCGGAAGCCTAACTGAATATTTTTCCTGAATTTTATACTAATTGAACTTGAAAAAGAAATTTAATTTGATTTTTAAATAAACGATTTCACCGATTTACGCGTTTCCCTTGACCAAATTTTGACCGTATCACCCTTTAGGACTTACTGTTGCAAATAAAAACTTTCTGGGTGATGCAAAGCTAAGCCGTGTTATAAAACATATTCATTGAATGTCTTTGATGACCAACAAATATAATGAGATAATCTTCTAGGTTATCAAATAATCCTGGAATTCAAAACTGAAAATCTACAGCTGTAACTGTAGTTTTCTTGATAAACAAAGTAGCAATATGTATTTGGCCAATTTAAGTGAGTCATTTTGAAGGTCAACAGATAGACTAAGATATGTTGGGTTGGTATAAGTCACCAAAATTGGCCTTGGGTTCAGATGTTAGGATCAACAGTCGTAACATTTGCTTTATAACCTATGAAAAGTCACGATATTAATTCAAACACATTCAGTGAATATTCTGTAAGGTCACCAGTCATTATCAGATTATCTTGGGATGTTCAAGATCATAAAAAATGGCTTTAGCTCAGAACTTAAGCTATACAGTAGTAACCGTAGCCTCTTGGACTATACAAAACTACGATAAATGTTCAAACATATTCAATGAATATTTTGAAAAGTCCACAGACATCATAGAATAATCCCGTTTATTTTAGGTGAGCCAAAATATAAGGTCTACAATTGTAACAGTAGCTGTATGAGCTATACAAGTTATGTTAGTTTGTTCAGCATGAATATCCCAAGATTATCTCATAATGTTTGTTAGTCTTCAGGGCATTTATTGAATATTATTCAAAGAATTTAGTTGCGTAGTCATCATTCCGAACAACCCCCTGTACCTTGTAGTTTTTCATTAAGTGAAAACACACTCGTCATGGTACATGGTCGTTGTGACCATCTTTGGGAGCTGGTTTGCTTCCTCGTAGATCCCCTATGAGCTGTCGAAAAATTTATGAATTTGACAATAAGATTGTCGTAGGCAATTGTCGTTTGATTGTCGTAGAGCTAACTTTTGCAGTCCTACCTCAATATAACGTAACCTCGATATAACGTAACTCAATAAAACGTAAGTTTTAACTTCGATAGAACGTAACTTTTGGTTGCCCCTATTTTTTGCAGTTTAAATTATTAGCATGATTTATCTATGTGTATATATTTAAAAAAAACTGTCTGTCTGTTTGCTGACCCTTATAGACTCGGACTACTGAACCGATTGGCGTGAAAATTTATATGCAGGAGTTTTAAGGGTTAGGGAAAGTTCATATTATTATCCAGCTAATCAAGCAAACGGAACAAAATTCGGCATGTGAGGGTTTTTGGAGGCTGAATTTTCTCAAGGCTGTCATCAAAAATTTATCATTGTCCTCAAACAAATGTTCTTCAACATCCTGTGTAAATGTAAAAGCTGTTTGGAAAAATTTTAGGGGGCCTGCAAAGCTGCCTTCTTCTCAACGGATTTTTGGAGTATTTGTGTCATTAGAATTCTGCCCTGTTGGTAAAAGTTAGTTTAAAAACGTGTAGTCGTAAGAAAAGTTCATGGGTAAAAATAAACACAACATACGGTGTGTGTGTGTGAGACCCAAAACATATATAGGCTATGTTATCCTTCACGAAAATCGATTAAGTGACGTTTGCTCAGTTGCCAGATTTTGACTTTGTTTTTTCACTTAAATGTATTATTTTTCATTTCAACCGGTTCAGCGTTTGACACAACCGCACCAATGACATCTTGCGAAATGGGTGCAAAAGCTGAATTGAACTGAAAATTCTGCGAGCGCCGAAATTCCGGGTTCTCTATCTGAATGAAGTGATAAAAAACGCCGCGAAATGGATGTCTTATTAGGCTGATGCAAATTTTGAAATTTTTCTCCCCTAAGCTTAATCGACGCCAATTTGGGTCTTGATAGTCCCCAAAAAATTTGAACACATTTGGTTTTAATTTGACTTTGCACACGCTATTCAAAGTTTGTATGGGGAATTAGTATGAAGAATCTCAAACTTACATTTCCAGATCCCTAACATCTTGATATTATGTCCTTAAATCAAATCTAATTAAGATTCATATAGTGTAAGTTGCCAACCATCAAAATGCCGAAGATACCTGACATTTAAATTTTATACAAAAATAGTTATTCAACAAATAAAATAATAAGAAATAAAATCATATAATATACATATAAAATATATAAATATAAAATATATAAAATATATAATATAATAAAATATAAAATAAATAAAAATAAAATAAATAAAATACATAAAATATATAAAATAATAAAATAACAACAATAAGAACAAAACATCATACCTAAAGTTTGTATTTTATGTTTTATTGAATAACTATTTTTGTATAAAATTTAAATGTCAGGTATCTTCGGCATTTTGATAGTTGACAACTTACACTATATGAATCTTTATTAGATTTGGTTTAAGGATATAATATTAAGATGTTAGGGATCTGGAAATGTAAGTTTGAGATTCTTCATACTAATTCCCATACAAACTTTGAATAGCGTGTGCAAAGCCAAATTAAAACCAAATGTGTTCAAATTTTTTGGGGACTATCAGGACCCAAATTGGCGTCGATTAAGCTTAGGGGAGAAAAATTTCAAAATTTGCATCAGCCTAATGTCTTATGTTTACACTGAAAATATATTTTCGTAAAGTAGCTTTCACGCATTTGGTAAACATGTATTTTGTACATAGAACAAATGTCTCGTATAATGTATGAAACATTCATAATGCGCTTTATCTGGTGAAATGCTATCACTACACCATTCTGTAAAATGCACGAAATGAATTTCGTGAAGACCAGTCAATCGCTGTTTCTCTTTTATGCTGTACTCATGCATGATGGTGTTGCTGCTGGTATGGGCGGGAATAATCTATCCATCTTAAAATAAAAATTAAAACGCTGTCGAGAGCTATAACTTCATGCTCATTAATTAAACATGTTCTCGCGAGTCAGCATGACCTAGTGAGTCCAACCATGGACTCAGAATCAGCACTTTCCAAATATTCAGTTTCGAATCCCATGTCAGAAACATTCAATAAAAACGCTGGACAACTCCACGTGGTTGCGTTTTTTGTCAATTACATTTCGAGTCGATAAAGAAGATCTGCCAGTTCGTCATGCAACCACCAGCAAGACGTTTCTTTTTAATTCTTTCTGTGTCAACAAAAGTTTCATGTTTTTGACAGTTGCGCAAGTGCCATTAATTACGAATGTATCTTCATATAAAGTACAAATCAGTTTCGTTGCAGAAAACAACGAATGGATTGGTGAGTATTACCTTCGATTTTGAAATGTAAACTGTAATTAACTTTCGGTGTAGTATGTCTTATGTATTTGTTTGTCTTATGTTATTACTGTCCTAGTACAAGCCTATTCCAAAAAAGGACTTCAAGTATCCTTCAATCTTTTGCCAAAATTTGAAATAAACCGCTTGCTTTTGACATATCAAGTCCATCGGTTGTGACATCTGAAGTGCAATTGAAGTACAATTGTAATAGGACGGGAAGTACGATTGAACTAGGAAAAATTGAACTAGGCTCTGGGAAGGTTTGGTGAAAAGTTGCTTGTGATGTTGCGTGCAATGCTTAAACATGGTTTGTATAAAGGGCGATACGGTCAAAATTTGGTCAATATCAACTTGACGTATTTCTTTCAATTTTGCATTTAAAAAACCTGAACATCCCTCATTTTGAAGGTGTGTGTGTGTAGAATGTTGCTCCTATTTTGATTTTGGAATTCACTCTTCAGTTGTCAAAATGCCGTCCAAGCAAGAAGAGCAGCGTATCAAAATTTTGCTCGCGCATCGCGAAAATCCGAGCTACTCGCACGCAAAGTTGGCAAAATCGCTAAAAGTTGCCAAATTAACCGTTACAAATGTAATTAAAGTGTTTGGGGAACGTTTGTCGACAGCCAGGAAGTCTGGATCGGGGGAAATCGAAAACCGGAAACCGCTGAGACGACAAAGAGAGTTGCCGGTAGTTTCAAGCGAAACCTAACCTATCTCTCGAGATGCCGCAAATAAGCTGGGTGTATCGTCTACAACCGTACATCAGGCAAAAAACGAGCCGGACTATCGACTTACAAGAAGGTAGTGACTCCAAATCGCGATGATAAACAAAATACGACGGCAAAGCGCGATCCCGGAGGCTGTACACGACGATACTGACGAAGTTTGACTGCGTGGTAATGGACGACGAAACCTACGTCAAAGCCGACTACAAGCAGCTTCCGGGACAGGAGTTTTATACGGCAAAGGAAGGAAAGGTAGCAGATATTTTCAAGCACACGAAACTGTCAAAGTTCGCAAAGAAATATCTGGTTTGGCAAGCCATCTGTACCTGTGGCTTGAAAAGCAGCATTTTCATAGCTTCCGGGACTGTCAACCAAGAAATTTACGTGAAAGAGTGTTTGAATAAACGTCTGCTGCCTTTCCTGAAGAAACACGGTTGTTCCGTACTGTTTTGGCCGGATTTGGCATCTTGCCATTACGGTAAAAAGGCCATGGAGTGGTACGCCGCCAACAACGTGCAGGTGGTTCCCAAGGACAAGAACCCTCCCAACACGCCAGAGCTCCGCCCAATTGAAATACTGGGCTATTGTCAGCGGAACCTAAAAGACCAAAAAAACTGCTAAGGACGAGCAGCAGTTCAAGGCAAACTGGCTTTCTGCAGCTGTACAAAATCTGATCGCAGGGGTCAAGCGTAAGGCCCGGCAATTCGAATTTGGAAAGCGGAAGCTAACTGAATATTTTCCTGAATTTTATACTAATTGAACTTGAAAAAGAAATTTAATTTGATTTTTAAATAAACAATTTCACCGATTTACACGCGTTTTCCCTTGACCAAATTTTGACCGTATCACCCTTTAAGCCGTGAAACATCTGTTTTCCTGTGGATTTTTGTATTTGTGTATGAAGTAGGAAGCTAGCTGTTAAAACCTCTTTATTAATGCACAACTCATAATTCAAGATGGTTGACTAAGTTGGAGGTTTTTTTCAAAATGGATCATGTGTAGGCAAGACAAAAAACATAACCGTGTTGGTTTACTGCATGGAATGTGTAAGAAACTAAAATGATATTTCGTGAAAACAATTTAACATGTTTTGTTTTTAATACAAAGCAAAACAAAAGCGTTTCAAGAATCCTCGATATCCACAGGTTGACGAAGCTCTCTAAATCTGGGTTTTGCAAAAATGACAGCACCAACGACCGGCAGGCCAAGAAATGCTACAACCTCAAAAAAAAAAACCTTCAACCAGATTGTTGGAACAGGATAATTTGGAAGCCGTGGTTATGTCGAAATAAATCACAAAACTCAAAATCAGTGACGAAAAATTGTCCAGCAATGTTTCTGTTATCGAACAATACAAAAAGGTAATGCTGCACAGATTCGGGAGGAAGGTTTGTCTCCTTGTCAGAACTTAAATTCTGACAAAAAGTGGGCTCTTTTTAAGGAGATCCCCAACATGAACATATGTTGAGGGAGATGCTAGATCAATATATATCGAATCACGTTCATTCCTTGCAGCAACATGGATGAGTCGCTCAAATTACCGTTAATGTTGATTGGAAAGTCTCACAGCACTCTAGTACTCCAAAATCCTAAGGAGTTGCCTGTATACTAAAGGGCATCCAAGAGCGCTTGGAGGGAAAAGGAGCTCTTTACAGAGTTGTTTTTTGTAAATTCGTCCCGATAGTGACCGTCTTCCTCTGAGTCAAAGGACTTCCCCTAAGAGCCGCCCTTGTTTTGTACAATTGCACAGCTCATTAAAATGCAGCTGACCTAAAAACTACCGATGGATCAATTTTTACAATCTTTCTCCCTGCAAACAATACCGCCGTTCTTTAACAGATGGATCCGAATATCATTCAGATGATTAATTCAAATTCGTGGAGGAGAGTTTGAAGAGTGCGTGAAGAAGATCAACATAAAGGATGTCATCATTTGGGTTGGTCAAGCTTGGGAGGTAGTTCCAGGTGACTCGATTCGCAAATCTTGGAACCTGCTTTACAATGATCGTGAAATCGAGAATGAGGATGATGTACCGCTGTCGGTCGTAAGAGACACGCTAAGAAGCATTGGTGAGAAGATAGCACAGGCCGAAGAAATCGACGAGGAGGAAGCTGAATTTGAAACGCTGGGCGATGATGAGATCATCGCAAGTGTTCTTCACAAAGATGCTGAAAAAGACATTTCCTATGCCGGTGACGAAACAATGCAGTCAATGTGAATGCAGGAAGAAGCATCACAATCTGTGATGATATTTGGTCAAGGACTACACAGCTTTTGCTGCATCAGATAAGTATTAATGTCATGGATATCGTAATTGACAAACAGCACTAAGAAGGCTTCAGTGTAGGAATGCTGTTTTGCTATTTTATATTACGTTTTTTTAGTATACTGGTTTGTAAATTGTTGTGAATTTGAGTTCTACTTTTATGAATAAAGAATGATAATATTAGGGGATTTGTCACTCTGCCACGTTGTGTTTGAGTTTCAGGGTGTCAGAAGGTGTTTATGTATTTCAACACATCTGTCAGAACTACATCAAAAGTGTTTGCTTACTGGCAAACCATGAACCATTTTGACTTCTAATCCACGCACATTCAAACATCATCTGAATCAGTGGAAGTGAGAGGAAAACAAAATAGTAAGAAAACAAACACCGATTCATGTAATTGGTGCCAGACATGAATATATCTTACATGTTGTGAGGAGTGTGTTTAAAGCATGTCGGATTACGTTTTTGGTGTTCAAACATGGTGGCCGAATGACTAACCCCCTGGTTAGTAAAGCAAACGCTGAAATAAAATTTTGGTTTATTTTTATTTAAATATCATTAAAAGAAGATTGCTAGGATTAATAGTCTAAGATTATAGGAAAATATAAGAATAAATAGAAACAAATTGATGAATCACTCAACAAATAAAAGAAAACAGCAAATATTTTTTGTTTAAAGAAATCGAAAAAAAAATCAATGTAATTGGGCGAATTATATTGATTTTACGCTAATTCTTTCATAGAAAAAAAGAAAAAACACAAATTCTGTACAATTTTTTTTACTCTTTTGCAACGTAACGAAAAAAAAATTGTGTAACGTTATGTCGAGGTATGGCTGTATCTCCAAAATTGAGGGTTTAAAAGATGGCCATCATACTTAAGAAAACCAATGCAGGAAAATCCTCGATGCAAAATGACCACGGTAGAAAATTGTAGAAAACCAAGATCACGTGGCTTCTGAATAGTTCCAAATTATGGCTGGAATCCGAATTCATCATGTTTGAATTCAAAATTACAGTTCTTAATTTGCATTGTAGTCCAGCATCCACCAATTATCGATTTTGGTCTAATAAACCATTTTATTGCAGGATCCGGTTCGGTTCAAGTCGAGAAAAGCCAATCTTCAAAAATTCTTCAGTTTTTAAGTTTCTCCTACCAACAATGAATAGGAACGGCGTGTATTTAACTAGATTTTCTATGAGTTGTCACACATTTAAATTGCCGTTAGATTAACGTAGAGCTATCTAGCTATCTTTGGAAACTTGAGTAGTTGCTGGCGCACTTAGTGCAAATTTTA
>JASCZW010020402.1:0-12321 GCA_034211315.2 Aedes japonicus | reverse complement strand
AGATGGTCAATTCTTCCGTCTGGTTCGTCATGTTCTGCTTTCTAACGTCCTCAGAGACACCGAATTTATTGATTTATGAGCAGCGAAAAACTGGAGCCTCGGAAGCTGCCGGAAGCCTACTTTTACATACGTCTCATCATCCTTAACTCAGCAATGTGGTTTCGTCAACATCTGAGTGCGAGAGCTTCCGTGCACGTGTTTTATCTCACCGTATTGCGCGTTCATCACGATTAGGTGCCTTTTGGACTTTGTACGTGTCCTTCACGTTTTTTCGTATCTTGCACGAAAGTTTTGGTTAGATTCAGTTTCTCCGCCACATTTCGAACTGAACTATTGGGATTCCTCTTGAAAGCTTGATCTACCCCCTTGTGATTCTTAGCATTAAAGACTGATTCCACGCCAAATCGGTCGGTCACCAAACTCAACTATCTTCGATTTTGATGAAACTTGGTACACGTCTTCGGTATGTTGAAAAAAAAATCCACTGGTGTTAAGATTATTTGGATTCAAGAGTAACTTTTGAGATGGGTGTATGTTTTTTTTCCAACATTTTACTTGAAAAATCGTAGTTCAAAAACCATTACATTTAGAGAAAAAACTTTATATGGGGGAGTTGTAGAGAACTAAAAAGGCTTTGTAAAAAAATGTACACTGAAAAAAAAATTTTTTTCATAAAGAAAAATCGAAAATAAATACTAAAAATCAAATATAAAAAAAACATATTTTTAATATTTTTCAAATTTGTTTTGTGGAAATTTGAGAAAAAAAGACACGTTTTGAAAAAAACTCTAGGATGGACGCTCTTATAATAAAAAGTTTTCCGAAGAGCGAACTTTGGTGCATATTTCAAATTTTGGTTATTCATTATTATAAATGAAAATTAATTATACAATATGATTTTGGAGATCATTAAAAACAATAATGATGATAATGATAAATCACCTGAACGCAACCGTTTTCGAGATTTTTCGGATTTTATTTCAATAGAATGAAAAAACCATAAGAAAATTCGCTCTTTTCTTAAGTTAATCGAGATTTCCACCAGAAATGATAAATTTTCCAAGATCTTCATATTATAACGTTCACATTACTCTAATGTCCTCTTTTCTTTTGATATCAGGATGATAAGAAGACTCATTTGAAAAGAACAAGATAAATAGCACTATTGTTTTAATATTGCAATCAATATATTTATAATTGTTTTATGGCTGTATCGGTCGGGCCGCTCAGAGAATGAAGGGAGCGAATTTGCTAAAGCGATGAAAGTAACAGCGAGATAGATGTCGCAGGGGCGACAAGTGTAGAAATGGACAGATGATGAAATTATGCGGAGGGTCATATAGAAGAAGCATATTAATCGAACTGCTGACTATTTTGCCAAGCTCAACGATGTTAGAGGTCGGGTGTAGTGTGTGAAAACTACACTCCGAACAGTTCGGTGATGTAGCGATGAAAGTAACACATATTGTTTAAGGTAGGTAGACAAATAGCAGCTATAACGTATGTCAGGTATATCTTCTCATAAAAAAACAGCTAATGTACGCTGCCTGTAAACTACCAGAGATGTTTTATACCTGCATTTCCAAAGGTACCACAGCCAATATATATGCTCATACATAGTCGCATTCATCAGTAAAATCTATCTGAGTGAACTGAAAATGGAGTTTAACATGAAGAAGTGTTGTATGCCGTTTCCCACTAAACGGTGCTCAAAAAACCTTCGTAAATTAACCGAACAAAATGTCAAAAAACTCAAGTTTATGGGCAAAACACATTTGGACACTTCTTTGATGATTTGTGATAATTGTCGTTTGCATTTAAATAGAACGGAACAATCCCATGCTGCAATTTCGGAGCCTAGTGAGAAACCATCAATTACTAACATTATGGATCCACAACCATCTACATCACGGCAAGTAGACTTGTATGGTCTCGAGGAAACGCCATCAGCAATATCATTAATGTCAGTGCCATCTGATAGCAGTGTGCAAGATTATTCAAGGCGCCATAATATTGAGCTATTTAACAAGGGCGTAGCTGGAATCAACGTTTCGCCAATATCGGCTAAAAAGTTCCTGAACGTAAATTATGCCCGCAAAAGTTCAAAGATGTTTCAAACGGCATTCGGACACATATATTGGGGATCAAGCGGAGGAGGATGACCTGGAACAATTGAAAGTGAAAGCAGCCGAATATGACGAAATAATCGCGCAGCTAAAGGACCGGTATGCTGATCCAGAAACTTCGAGGGACGATCAAGTAAGGATACTTTCGGTTTTACCACAATCTTGGACAAATCAAAGAGTAATGGCAGAATTTGGAATAACAAACAAGTACATCGTATCACAAGCTAAATTCCTTGCAAAGCACGAAGGTGTTTTAGCTGCCCTAACAATAAAGCTGGGACACGGTCATGAACCCGGAAATAAAAACCAAATTTTGCAATTATTACGACTAGTGATGATTACTTGAGTCAACCGCTGGTATGAAGCTTTTTCAATCGACGAGCTGTTAAGAGTAAGTAAGAGGCACATACATGTGTTTTAAAAAGGCTAAAAACACAAGAGAAACAATCGTTAGCTATTGTTGTTTTAATATCACGAGTAATTTATGAAAAGGGCGTATTTTGTGAGGTTTTGAAATTTTATTGAAAGAAAATCAGAAATATCTTGAAAACAGTTGCGTTTACGTGGTTTATCATTATGATCATTATTGTTTGTAATGATCTCCAAAACCATATTGTAACATCAAAATTTATTTATAAGAATGAATAACCAAAATTTGAAATATACACCAAAGTTCGCTATTTGAAAAACTTTTTTATTATAAGAGCGTCCATCCTAGAGTTTTTTAAAACGTGTCTTTTTTCCTCAAATTTCCATACAACAAATTAAAAAAATATTAAAAATATGTTTTTTTAGATATTTTATTTTTAGTAATTATTTTTGATTTTTCTTGATGAAAAAAAAAAATTTTTTTCTGTGTATATTTTTTTAAGAAAGGCTTTTTAGTTCCCTACAATTCCCTTATATAAAGTTTTTCTCTAAATGTAATGGTTTTTGAACTACGATTTTTCAAGTAAAATGTTGGAAAAAACACATACGCCCATCTCAAAAGTTACTCTTGAACCCAAATTATCTTAACACCAGTGGAATTTTTTTCCAACGTACCGAACTCATGTGCCAAGTTTCATCCAAATCAATGATGATCGGGTATGATTTTTGGGATTTCCGGCACATTCTGGATGGAATCCCTCTATACGGAGATCCATTTTTGCCACTTTTTTCTTTCCGATCGATGGTCAAACGTTCATGGTACCGATTTAAAACACGAGACAACGTAGCATGTACCATTCCCAGCTTCCTGCTGATGGCACGATGAGAAAGATCCGTATTTTTCGAGGTACGTGCGCAAAATTTCTTTGAACCGCTGCTGTTCTTCCGACTCCATCTCCGCATCGATTGAGCTAATTCCTTCCATTTTAAAGTGGTGCAATTTGATTTCGTACAGCCTTTAGCCATTAGCAATTATTCGATGCTAGATACTATTGCTCAGCATCGCCTACTTCAACAATTTGTGCCTCCAAATTTGAGAACATGATATAAATCAGTTATTTTGGCGACCATTTTTATATTCCAGTGACCTTGAGTGAACAAAATTATCTTCAAAACAACGCTAGCAGAGCTAAGTTTGGTCAATCAATTGTTGAGTAACTGTGCGTTGTTTTTTTTTTTTCATAAGAACAATACTAGTAAATATGAATGCGTAAAGATATCTGTTGTAACATCAGATAGTTATTTTGTTCTGCAGTCTAGATTTGTACTTACGTAAGTTACGTTAGAATATTTGAATATCAGGATGAAGAGTGAAGTAGTAATATTGATTCTCATGAAAGTACAAATTTTTAAGTAAAACTTACTACTTTAAGCCTATTCGAACACATCTAAATACAAATATATTTGACTCAAGCTCTGCACCAATTCTATTCAAACAATTTGAAACCATAAAAACATACAAACTTCAGGATTTAAGAGCATTTGAAATGTTACCTATACCCTACAGTCCGATGCCGGTTGCTAATCGGCTTTTATGAGGTAAGGGGGATTCAATATCTCATGTAGTTATTATTTCAAGCCTTATTAATAAAAAAAAAAAGGTTACGCAAGCAATGTCATTACTGTTTAGTTTTCGACAAATAAAAAACGGTTGAAAACGGTACGATGCTATTATGCCTCACTTTCATTACAAGATAAAAGTCATTAATCAGCCAACCAGCGGTCAGAAACGAATGCACAAACCAATAAAAAAAAAGCCATGCACTCCGACTTCCATCCGAATCGAAGATCTACGACACGATTTATGAGCATGCACATTCATCCCTTTCTCGATATCTATCTTCGGTCCATGCATTATTATGTTGTAGCTGCCAGTCTAATAAGCACCGATAATTGATAGGTTCAACGAACCGAATTCAATTATCAGATATGCTCTCGAACCTCCCGTATCATGTTTAGCGCAGCGCATATGCAAAGCGAGGGCCAAATTTCGTCTCATAATTCAGAGATCGTAGCACATGGCCTGCTGCGGCAGCAGAATTCAGTACAATTCAAAGCATAGAAGGGCATTCCTGTGCGGTCCGTAGAAGCAACAGATTTCCCATCAAATTAAAGCACCCATCCTCCCTGCCTCTATTCAAAACGAGCGGACAGAGCGTGGAGATCCATTCATTCATGAACAACAGCAGAAAACGTTGAATTGAAAAAGAAAAAATAAGAGGAGAGAGAAATCAATATGAGAAAAAGAAGCGAACCGATCGTTTCGATAAGCAAATGTGGAAGATGTGTACAAGACAGCCGGTATCAATTTCCATCTGACTTTCTGCATTGACGACCTACAATCGGAACAGTGGGATGTGATTGCGTTGGGCCTGGGCAATATTGAAACCCGGCATTGAACCGGTAAAATACTCGTGGCCAATATTTGTTGAAAAGGTGATACACAGTTCTATGCAAGCAAGCAACCCTTGAACTTCACTATGCTTAACCCATCTATCGATATGAATTGTGTTTGCCAAGGCCCACCTCAAACTCGCACCAGGAGCTTCTCTTTAAGATTCATTGAATTTAATAGAATAAATTTGAATACTGAATTTTGGATCAATGCAAGTTGCTTCCTTCCCGCTATTTATTCAACTAAACCCATTCATCTTGTCTGGAAGCGATTAAAGCGCTATAAATGTCGTGTTATCGGCGTGAATTATTCAGAGACTTGACTTTTGGAGAATTTCATCATAGGCCCGTGCCGCCCTTTCGATACAAGAGCCCTCTTTGTGTGCGCTTTGAACCCTTTTGCTATTGGCGCTGCTCGGGAGTCCAACGAGGACACATATATTGAGTAGAAAATTCTCATGTTTCTGGGAACGTAGACGAGACGGTACGTGTTGCGGACGGCACGCTTTTTCGACTTTGGACCACGACACCGGGTTACGTGACATGGCTCGTGCCAAGTGGTAACGGTGTGGGTCAAACAGATAGGTGTTCGCTGTTACCGTTCGTTTCAATGGGCTTCGGGCTGAGAATCCATTTTTGCGGTGTTATTTGGAAGCAATTTCAATACCATTCCGAGCCCAAATGTTGGCCACAGGAATGACCCGATTTTATCAAGCTTTGTCCTCAGGAGCTTGTCTAATGTCACGTTGCAACGACGTGAGTTTTCTCTCCTAGCAAATCACAAAAGTCTCTTGCACTCTTAGAATACATGTCTTGAATATCCATTAGTCTTATACATTTTACGAAATTATGATGCATCGACACACAAAATCGGGGCTTTACTGTGTTCAAGCCCAAATTAATGCACATTTAATTGGTATTTAAACGAGCCCTAATCGATAACCCCTCATTCGTCTTAGCCCATCGTTCGTAATTTCTCACTTTGTATCGTTTGAATAGTTGAAAAAGCGACAAGCATATTGAGTCACGAACAAGGATGGTTCCATCATGTGCATGTTGCTCTTTGCTTATTGTGGCATCAACATTGTTTCGTGTAATCGGCCGTTTATCGGTTCTGTCCATCGTCTCCATCGTTGCCGTATGTAGCTGCCATCTCGGACACAATTTTCGATAGAAAACAAACCCCGAAAAAGACAAATACTGCTGAGCCCTTGTTGCTTGGCGTTGGCTACGTCGTGTCACTCACTCTTGTTGCTATCGGACCGCAGCACATCACCTCTTCGGTTGAATCCCCCAGTAAGCAAACCGACCAGACCAGCCAACCGCCCGAAAGGAAGGAAGGAAGCGAGCGAACCATATGGGAAAGGATGAACCGTTCAGCAATAATAACATCCATTTTACAGCAGGTCGAAAAACAAAGCTGACGTGAGGTCAATGGGTTTAAACATGTATTTGCATATTTTCCTCGAGCTCGAGTTTACTGAAGCTGCTGCTCATGCCATCATACAAACATATGGTGAAGAACAGAGGCGCATTCCGAATTCGGGCTTCAGCAGGGGAATTGGAAAAACCCCCCTGAGCATTGCGTTCCACTCCGGTTCCGTAGAGAAGTTTCGGAGCATCCCCGAGGATGACCCGGAACGAGAAAGTTCTGATGGAATAAAGTGAATGTGTGTTATTGTGTGCTGCCCGGTCGCCTGAATTATGGAAAAGTTGAAACTTTTTTTTACACAAACTGACATTTAATATATTTTTGCATTAATCGCACAATTTATGTTCATTGAATACCGTCCCGGAACTGGACATGTCTCAAAATTATTGGAAGCAATTTCACGTCTCGTCGTTTGCAATTAGTCAGCTGGATGGATGCACACCACACCACATGGAGGTGGATCGATTCGACGACCTGTGAAGTTGAGTTTTTGTTTTTTTCTACTCAGTACGGTAAAGTTCAGTCAGGTCGGAACATACGCAAATAGAACGCATAAAGGCAAAGGGGTGAAAACGGTTATAAGTGCTATAAAACTCAATAACCCTTGTTATTAAAGTTGGATGCATTGTGCGATGCCATTTTTCTGTGGCTGGGTAAGGTTGTTATTTTTCGTATTTGATATTCAAACATACGATGGACGAGGGGAGAGTTTTTCTGGTATGCACGGGGGGAAATAAAACACATTAGTAACTACACATACCCATGTCAATGGATGTTTGATTGCCATGCGTACGGGTAGGGAAATTGCGTTGAAGTGTCGCTCTCCTGGTTTATGTTCTATCCTTTGGATGTCGTGATACGAAAAATGCAATAATGTTTTGAAACATTTTGGAAAGCAAACGATCTAATAATCAGGGCTATATCCAGGGAATACCAAAGCTTGAGTCACAGTTGCATATACCTTGCCAGGTAAGCTTTCTTGCGAGTTTATCGGCAAACAGAATTTGAACTTGCTACACTGAAAATTTATTTTAGTTGATATTACAAAATCGAAGGTAAAACTAACAAATCTAATCGTTGTTTACTGCTACGAAACTGACTTGTATATGTATGAAGCTACCTTCGTATTTATTGGCAGACGCTTCTTTCTTGTTTTAGCATTTCAAGCATATTGCTTTCACAACTTGCTTATTGCTTGCGCTTCTAAATGCACTTCCACAGTTATTAATTGAAATTTTCTTGCTGTACCGTCCGCACTCGCAGATCGCCTGCTACAGCAGGTAAGGGAGAACAGTACAAAACGCACTGGTGGGGTAGCCATTCAGTAAATATACTGAAATCTTCAAAGCTATAGCTTTAATGGAATGAGACTTTATCAATTCTTAAATGAAACAGCATAACTGATAATTTTGTAGTACAACAAGGCACTAAATACACTAAAATATGATCAAAATTGAAGAAATTGTCCCGACTGTACCTCACATGTAAATAATAGATTTAATCAAATAAGCTTTTACCACGCGTTAATATCCATGGCTTATAATAAATTCACTTCACATGTATTGCACACCACAAAACTTCAAGATAGAATCAAAACTTCACGTATTTTCAGAATAATCAGACAAAACCATGCAGAACTAAAACTGGGGTAGAACGCACCGTGGCGTTATGTATACGTCTACACGCTAAGAAAAAAATACCCAGTGGAGCGGTTAAGTATATGAGGTCAACATTTGGTATAAATAACTTACTTCTGGTAAAATTCTACTTACAAGTAAGTTATTTGAACCCAATGGTAGATAAACACAATTATAACCAACGTGCTTCCCACACTTAACTGCTCCTATGGGTACTTTATTCTAAGCGTATATATAATGAGGAGTTGGCAACATATCACAACGTTTTATGCAACGTCTTTATTCTATACCTATAGGCTGCTTGAGTACCAAACAGAGCAAAGAGGACGTGGCGATATGTATCTACTTTACACCTCTAATGAGTAATTTTTTATAGCCGTGTTTTTACTTTTTACGAGCGGTGCATGCTATCCCATTAATGTGGTGCATAATACCCTAGTGTTGTTGTGCGTCTTACCCTAATTTTGGGGTGCATATTGAGCAATTAAACAGGCGTTTTACCCCGGTGTCGTTTTGGGATCAAATTGGAAAAGGTTTAATAAATCATGAATAATCATCGTTTTGAATTTAAATCACATTTGATCTAAAACGAAAACATCGTAATGAACCATACTCAATAACTTATTCGTAAATTTCAGCCTCCATTCCCTAGTTATTCACGATGTTGCTAAAACGGTGCGTTCTGTACCATCCTCCCCTACTTCTTCGCAAATTTGTCCATCTTATCCTTCCGGAACTGTTCCGTAACCTCCATGCGGGACGGACCGACAAAAAACTCGAGGCCGGGAATTTGTTTGGTGTCCGCCTTGATGTATGTCTTGTCGTCCATGACGAGACAGCCTGGCTTGACCAGCCACTCACGGTACAGCTTCCGCGCACTCAATTTGGCCACCGTGTTTATCTTGTCAGTGCGGTTTGGTGCCTTCCTTCCTTTTAGGCCAAGTCTCGGATGGAAAGGTTCGGGTTATTCTGAAAGTACTGCCTCTTCCAGCGCGCCGCTCGATGGTCTTTGTCTCCTGAAACATCTTCGCAACGCGGGACACGGTGGAATGGTGGATTCCAAGCCTTTTGCCGATCCATCTGTGCGACTGACCAGAATTATCGATCACCGCGCTTAAGATTTGCTGGCGTAGCTCTTCTTGTTTCGAATGCATCTTGAAAACTACTTGACAGATCGCGATAATTTTGCACACATGAACGTTACACTCTAAACTAGTATTACCAAAAATTTCATTAATTTTTACCCACGCGATAAAAAGTGACACCCAAAACAAAGTGTCGCATTTTTTCCGAGTCCAATCTTTATTTAAGCTTACTTGCAAAAGCCCTTGCGAGCGGATTTCCAGCAGTTAACCGGATCATTCACCATGGCGGACGTAAACTTGCGTGTAGGCATGTTTTATGTTCTTTCTTCGTTTTATTTATCAATTCCTCGTCAGTTTTCGCGATAAAACTGATGGAGTAGATCTTACGCTTCAGGTTAGCCCAGAAATTCCCGATGGGACGCAGCTGGGGGACGTCGGGTGGGTTTGCCGACTTGGGTACCACATCGTTATTCAGCCGCTCCATCTCCTCCAACGATCGCTTCGAGTAGTGGGCCAACGCCAGATCCGGCCACAACACCGCGTGTTTGACCATATGGTATTTCTGGATAAACGACGCAACTTCCGGCAGGCATAACGTTCCATAAATTTCCCCGTTCACGGCTATTCCGGAGCGCAAGAAGAGCGGCTTTGACATCCCCTTCTCGCAGATTCAGCCACAGCCACAGCAGCACCTTCTTGGGGAACATGGTGTGTGAAATGAACTTCACCTAGGAGCTCACTTCCTTTGTGGGGGCAGTAAAATACGAAGTGTCCTGCCAGTCGTTGCCATCCAGGGTGAGATAGGTCTCGCCGTCCATCACCTCCGCCACGTCGCGATTCGCCGGGAAAATCGAGTTGACCATCTTATTCAACCGCTGCTGCTGCGTCATTGCCTGCAGCTCCAAAACCAGTGGACGTGACTTCCGCTTTCTGACATGTACGTTCATGTTCACCAGGCACTTTTTAACTATTTGGCCGGTTGAACCCACCTCCCGGCCAAGCGCACGCAGCGATGTAGCCACTTTTCCCTAGGTCTTCTTTTTCAGCATCCTTTGGAACTTCTTAACGCTCAGGGTCGTTGGCCGGTCGGAACCGGCCTTTCTTTCGATGCTCTGATTGTTGTCTAATAGTGCCAAGATGTTGTAGATTCCGGAACGGGTGTATCCGGCGTCCACAAAGTGCCGCACGATGTCCCTGAACGGAGTTGCTTCACTGTTTTTGCAATCACGGTTAGAGTGCGACTGATAGAGCTGTCAAATTGGCTTACTCATGGGTTACTATGATTGATACTGCAAGGGTAGTTTCGTCAGTGCGGGTTAATGTAAGCCCATGAAAAATCAGCAATTTTTGTCCATTTTTTAAAATGTCAACGTTAACCCAAAATCCTACGTACATCTTACGGTTATATCCCTGATATAATCCACCACTTATTTTTAAAGTAAATATACGTGCCTTATATATATATAAATCAATCAGTTTTTCTTTCTATAAAGAAGTCATTTTGTAATGGTCCTTAAATCAATTTTTTTAGTTATACCCCATTACAAGTCTTTTGATGTTGACTTTGATTTTTTAATTACTTTTACTGGGGAACATTTTTGCTTTGGAGTGTCTTTGTACTTATTACATTTTATGTCGTGGTAATAGTGATAATACTCGGGATGGGCCACTGAGGATACCTTTAAAACAAGGAAAATACTTTTAGTTTTTATTTCTGTGACTTCTCAATTTCACTATAGCTCCTTCAAACTATAGTGAAATTGAGAAGTCACAGGAATAAAAAGTTCCATACTGCAAAATATGAGCGTTGTTGGTTAACATTTATACCGTGCTTGGAATAGGGTCTTGGGGTGCTTAAGCCATTGCTTACCCTATATATCTGATTCAAAACCAAAATTCAAGTAAGAATTGCAGGTGAATATTTTTTTTTAAAGCTATTGCAATATTAGTTTTCCTTACAATCATCTAAGATGTGTAAATTATGTTCACGGTCAATATTTCTACTATCTTTTTTTTTAAATTGAGAGACTTAATAGTTTCAAAATAAGGATATATTGAGAATCCTATTTATCTTGAATATTATTTCAGTACATCAAAATGAGCATGCAAGTATTACATTCTTTGAAAGTAATTATTTCGAAATATGAACCCTTGTTTGAACATCCTATTGCTTGAAATTTCAAAAAGAACGGGCAAGATGAAATAGGGCAGAGTTCAAAGTATAGAATGTGATTTTTCTGCCACTTGGTAGTGAATTTGTCTATGCATTGTCAATCACATATAAACCCTATTGTTTATAGTCAAACTTTGAGAACGACAGCTTAGCAGCAGCCATGGTGAAAGAAATAAAACACCAAAATTGGATGATATATTTTTAATACCACCTGCGTCGCGCAGCGAAGAAATTCGCCATCATGGAGTCGCTGAAATTCAGCAAATCCGTCATCTGCAAGAACATAACCTTACTGAAAATGGAAAGCGCGTGTAGAGAATGACTGGTTTTGGTCGTCCTACAGTCCTGCGTAATCGGAAAGTCCAACGGAAGCTGGAGCAGAAATCCAAGGAAGGTTCTGAAATCCTTGAGCCAAGAGGATGGTGAATCGGACAAACTTCATAAAATTATTTCCAATACCAGACAGTGTCAAACGGATGCGTCGGTTCCAGCCGGCTACTTTAACATTACTGTGGTATTTGGGAACCGCGTACCCGCTGAACGTTCCCCAGCTGCGGTCAATCGAGAATTTCTGGACCAACCTGTTCTCTTCAAACAGTTTTTGGCCAAACCGAGTATTCTACAACTATGGTGAAGGTCTCGCCAAAGCAGCACATAACGGTCAAACATAATTGCAGCAACTTGATTGTGACTTAATTGAGTCCCAAAGCAGTTACTCAAACTGGTTTGTAACAAGTGTGCTTCTAGGGCAGCCAACTCCCCTCAAACCGCGGATGTGGAAGTAGATTGTAAAATTAGCAATAAATCAAAAGAGATTCCAGGAAATTTTATTTTATTAATAAATTTTCGTAGTGTCGTTGGTAGCTCCGTCTGAAAACTGTCTATTTCTTTTAATGCAGCCGTTAGAATACTACATAATTCTTTTTTCATACTGCCATTTACCAAATGAACACAGCATTCGAATCGTGCTGAAATTCCCCTAAAAAAAATAGAACAACCTTAAATGCAATTGAATACACACCCATTAACAACAAAGTATGCCTAT
>JASCZW010020401.1:0-12326 GCA_034211315.2 Aedes japonicus | reverse complement strand
TAGAGATGCACCGAATATTCGGCCGGCCGAATAATAGCTTTATTTTTATTTTGCCGAATATTCGGTTCGCCGAATAATGAAACCTGATATTCGGCCGAATAATGACCGAATAGGCCGAATAAGCAAAAAAAATAAACCAGAAATGAAATAAATATTCAATTATTTTACTTGAAATGTTTATTGAAGTCCAATATTTGCTTCGTCATTTAGTTTTAGATGAAATGAAAACTCTTAAATTATTCCAAATACTTGAAATTACGTTTCATGCAAGTAAGCATTTCCGCATTCTCCGGTAACAGGCGATTACGATGGTCTTCATATACCAGCCCCTCCGTTGAGAACAACCTTTCACTCACAACAGTACTTGCGGGTGCTGAGAGGTACCGCTTCGCCAGTTTGTAAACATTGGGGAACTTGTATTTATTGTCAGACCACCAGACGAAAGGACTTTGTTTCCTTTCGATGTTTTTATCTGACAGGTACTGCTGCAGCTCGTTGTTAATGGTACACAGCGTGGGATCGTTTGTTCGCTGTTGACTTGTTCCAATTTCTGCAAAGCAATTCCAGAAACCAGATGAGGAATCCGCTTGCTGCGAGGATGAGGACTCATGTTGGTGATTTCCTGACGTGTGCAGGTCTTCCATGGCATCAAAGATATCCGTGACAATTCTTTCAATCAGAGTTTGGCGACAACTTTCGGGAATGAAACATAGTTTGAAACGCGGATCCAGGACTGTCGCAAAGGTGAAAAGGGTATTTCCGAAAATATGTTTGAACCGGGTATTTAAGCTTTGTTTCAAGGTTTCTTTTGTAGGTTCGACTCCTTTATGATCACTGCTTGGTTTCTCCAGAAAAAGTATGAGCGTTGCAACATACGGAATAGCTTCAGAAATACATGATTCGTCGGAGCTCACAATTCTTGTAATTTCCTCAAATGGCCTCAAAACCTCTAGAAGATGACCGGTGATATCCCACTCATATTCTGTCAAATTCTTGATGGTGGAAACTTTGCCTGCGTAATAGGTTACAGCTGATCTTTGGTCATGCATACGTTCCAACATGTAAAATGTTGAATTCCAACGTGTGCGAACATCCTGCAGAAGTTTTCTTTTGGTAAGTCGTACTTCTCCTGGATTTCACACAATTTATTGCATGCCAACGGCGAATGGTTAAAGTGCGTCACGATGTTTCTTGATTTGGAAATGCCATCTTTAATGACTTTTTGGCATTCCAAGCCATCGAGAGCAACAAGTTGAAGAGTATGAATAAAACACCCCACGTTTGGTAGTTCAGCGTCGTCCAACCCTTTCAACATATTTGCTGCATTATCACGCAATATGAGGTGAACATGAGTAGTAGTGATGGACCAGTTATGTAGCATTTCATGCAATTTTAGGGCGATTCGCTCTCCGGTATGAGATCCAGGAAATTCAGAGGCATTGAGTATAGCGTGTTGCATGTTGCTCGGCTTTATTATTTGGGGAAGACCAGATGTCCGTCGTGAAGGACATGTGTCCTCCGTCCAGAAGGCAAAGCGTCATTGATTGCCCGTTTGCACTTCTCATACATCTCCGGTAGTACCACTGTTGTAAAGTGTTTTCTGCTCGGGACCTATATGAATAAAACAATCGTAGTAAATTAATGTACCAATCATAAACAGTGTACAATATTAACCTTATATTTCGGCTGCAGCGTCGTCATTAAGCGTAGAAATCCATGATCTTCAACCATAGACACCGGTTGATGGTCCAGTACAATCATTTCAGCGATTGACTTGGTGATTTCTTTTGCCTTGGGTGAATTTTCTTCCCATTTAAGGTTGCCGGAGAAACTAGCTTGGATGGTCGGCTGGGACGAATCCGTGGACGATTTGGAGACCTTGCGGTCTGCTTCTTTATTTCGGTAAATACGATTGGCCTCTGAATGTTGTTTTAAATGGTTAACCATGCTCGAATTTGTGGCTGCTTTCCCGGTGCCCCCGCGCGAGAAGGTAACATTGCACTCAACACATTTTGCTCGGCGGCCACCATCGATTTCGATAAAAAAACTCCCAAATCGACGAACGCTTATTTTCTGCCATTTTATGCCGAGAATCAGAGGATCGCGAATCACCAAACAAACGGACGGATACGAATGAAACGATTTTCGAATGTATCAAAATGGAGTACGAACAGATAACCGTTACGGAAAGCTTGCGGAGAAAGTGTGAGAATATGAAGCCAAAACGAACGAATTGGCGCGAAAGTTTGACTTTTGAAAGGATACATTTCCGAAGGGCTCATGATAAAAACAAATTCCAAGGGGATTCCTATTCATATAAAGGGTGTTTCTTTTCAAACGAACACTATCCTATTGGAAGAATAAAGTAATATTTGGCCGAATATTCGAATGTTATTCGGCCGAATATGGGTGGGTTATTCGGCCGAATATTCGTTTCGCCGAATAATAAAAATTGTGTAATTCGGTATTCGGCCAAAGGCCGAATAGTACTATTCGGTGCATCTCTAGTCCAAATATATTTTACGGGATTTTAAATACATTACATGTACTAATGGTACTCAAAGTATCGAAAAGTGTCCAAAATGTATTTTATGGTACTCAAAACATGTCATTGCAATAAAAATGTAGTTTGAGTATCAAAATCAGCAGTTGTTATCAAAATAATCGATCAGTACTTAAAAGTTTTTAAATTAATCTACTGTATTCAAAATGTATTTAACTGTAATTAAAATATTCAAACTGTAATAGAAATGTATTTCATAGCACTCAAGGTATATAATTGTAATTAAGGTGAAATTAAAGTCTCAAAGTAGGTATTGAACTGGGATACTCTAGGGATGTACTCTAAGTATAATTAGCCGTATTAAAAGCGTATTTTTAATACTTTTATCAAGTGTGTGCTGTACTCAAATATTCTTGCGTGCCCCTCGACATGAGATTTCATTATGTTTTCATAGTAGGATGTTGAAACTCTGTAGGATTGAAATAATGAGTGCAAAGCAAGGGGGCCTTCTTATTTATTTTATTACGCAAAAGGCCGACACAAAAACATTTTTAACACGAAAACTAAAATGACCATTATTATGGAACTATCCAACCAAGAGACGAACTAGCCCAGGAGGCTTAAAGTCTCTATAATAAAAAAAAAAAAAAAGAAATATCCAACCGATAAGAATTGTTTCAGCAACTTTGGATTCAGGAACTCAACCACTTTCTCAAAATTGTCTCATGGCATGCGGCATATCAAACTTCATTTCTGACGATATATATCATATCAAACTTTATGATTTTGTAAAAAAAGGTCTGCGGATGACATTCTTAGGATTCCTGACCATACCGGCTACTAGCTTTGCGGGATCCGAGTTCCACCGGAATAGTGGCCATATTCAAATATTTTCCAAAATCTGGCTTTCGACATATCGATTTTTGTGATTTTTCAAAAATAGATCTGAAGAGGACATTCTGAGGATTTATAATCATACTGGCCATTTAAAGAGGCCCTGTGGGATTCGAGTTCCTCTGGAAAAGTGGCCATCTTCAAATCTTGCGACATATCAAACTTCATGATTTTGCAAAACTTTGTATTGAGAGGATATTCTGAGGGTGTCTGATCATAATGGCCGCTTAGGGGGTTCTACGAGATCGGAGTTCCTCCGGGAAAGTAGCCATATTCAAATCTTTTCCAAAACCTGGCTTGCTAAACCAAATGTGTTATTGATCTTCGTGATTTTGCAAAAATAGGTCTTCAGAAGACATTTTGAGGATTTCTGGCCATACTGGTCACTAAAAAGAGGCCCTGTGGGATCCGAGTTCCTCCGGAAAAGTGGCCATATTAGTATCGTTATCAAAACCTGGCTTGCGACACATCAAACTTCATGATTTTGCTAAACTTTGTGTTTGGAACTATACTGGCCACTATACTGTGACTATACTAGCCACTTGAGGTGGCCCTGCAGGATTTAGAGATCCTCCGGAAAAGTGGTCATAACCAATTTCTTAACATACCCTAGCTTGCGACATATCAAACTTTATGATTTATTGAAACTAGATCTTCGGAGGACATGCTGAGGATTCCTGACCATACTGGCCACTTTGGGAGGTCCTGCGGGATTCAAATTCCTCCGAAAAAGTGGCCTTATCCAAATCTTTTCCAGAACCTGGCCTGCGACACAACAAACTTCTTGATTTTGCAAAACTTTGTCTTGAGAGGACATTCTGAGAGTGTCTTACCATACTGGCCACTTAGGGAGGTCGTGCGGGATTTGAGCACCTCCGGGAAAGTAGTCATATTGAAATCGTTATCAAAACCTGGCTTGTGACATATCAAACTGCATGAGTTTGCAAAACTTTATCTTTGGATCTATTTCCTTTTCCACCCAGGCTGAATCTGGATCCCGCAGAGCCTTTCTAATTAGCCAGTATGGTCAGAAATCCTCAGAATGTCCTCCGCAGACCTATTTTTTTTAATCATAAAGTTTGATGTATCGCCAGCCAGGTTTTTAAAACATTTATATATGGCCACTTTCCGGAGGAACTTGGATCTTGCAAGGTCTCCCTAAGTGGCCAATATGGTTAGAAATCCTGCAAACGTATTTTTATGACCTAGCTTTGCACAAAGCTTTGTTTTGTCAATGATATAAATATGGCCACTTTTCCGGAGAAACACGGACTCCGGAGGGCCTGCATGAATCTTCAGAGTCCTCCTAAGACACAGTTTTGCAAAATCATAAAGTTTGATATAGGAAGGTCCATTAATTATGTCACGCAGTAAGGGTGAGGGGGAGCTTGAGAGTGACAATCCATACAAAAAAAATTGAAGGTCCATACAAAAAACGTTACAAGGGGGGGGGGGGGGTTCTAGCCCTTCCTAATTGCCTAGTGTGGTCAAACACCCTCAGAATGTTCTTCGAATACAAAATTTTGCAAAATCATGAACTTTGATATGTCGAAAGCCAGGTTTTGGAAAACTTTTGATTATGGAAAAATTCGTACCCCGTAGGGTCTCTTTTAGTGGCCAGTATGGCCATTAATCCTCAAAATGTCTTCTGGTTACCTCGTTTTGAAAAATAAAGAAGTTTTATATGCCGCATGCAATGTTTCCCATCTAAAAATATTTTGCCAACCATCCCTGGACACCCAAGTAACCACAAGCATTATATTAATGCACTTATTCAACCCAAAATCAACATCGGTAATGCGAGATCGCATCAATTCAACAGTTGTCAAGTAATGAAGCGTTTGATTAGCTTAAGAATGTAGTGATGCATTACCAATGCAATAATGCTACTTTATCGATGTCTTGTGGCATTACAAAAGATATAGCATTAGTTCGATCTTAGTGGGGCCCTTTTCAGCTGTAATTCATCTTCAATGATGCACTAGACGTAATACATATGCCCTATATATGCACGCTATTACAGCCTCGTGGTTTCTTGGGCAGGTACTTACCCTAGTGCTCCCCCCTTGGAATTCGAAACTTCTGATATTTTCGGAATAAACAGTGCAGATTCACAAAAAATGATAATTTTGTGATCTATTGCAAAAAACCGCATCAAATTCCAATAGCTGACGATAGAGTATTATTCATTTTAAATTTATGTTTTTCTCTCTAAGAAGGGTGGGGGACGTACGTGTTAGAGGTATATTTTGTTGTTGGATACACAACGGTTAAATATGTGCGTGATTTGGTTCTTCTTCTTCTTGTTTGTTGTTTTTACTGGACATCAACGTGGCGGTCCAGAGCGTGGTTCGATGATATGTATGTGTTGGTTTTTATAATGTGCAGTGATGAAAAGACACCAGTAAAAGAACGTAATGGTACTGTTGCGAAAAATATAACGCGAGAAGAAGAATTACGATTGTACTGTGCTTTGAAAATTCACGGTAAGGAAAAAGTTCGGTGCACTTGGGTGTAAATTTCTGCTCCAGATGATTTTATTTTTGCAGAATGTCATGACATTTTCAATTTTCAATTCAATGGAAAAACAGCGAAATACCTGAATCCTAGAAAGAAGGTCTGATCATTTCTTTATCCAAACCCGACAAAGATAGACACAGCAACAATCAATATGTAACTAGCGATTTGAAATTGGTTCACTGTTGTAGAACCCCTTGGTCCGAATTACACCTTGAAGCCAGCACCTTGTTATACATATTTGCGCCTTTGTTTTGATTTGCTGTGTTATTTTGACAGAGTATTTGAGAGTGTGTTCATGTGAGTTCATTATAAGGGGTGCATTATTGAGCTTGGGACCGAGCTTGGGACGATGTTCTAGTACTGACTGAGCCAAGAAAAAAATCGTTTTTGTATGGGACCTACTGGTCTTAGAGTTAGTCTATGGACACAGTGTCGACACTGTATAGGTAGAGGTAAGATCTTGAGAAGATGGTCAACCAACGGCTCATGACTCTCATGGAATCTCAGTGTTTGATCGACAGTCGACAGATGGCTTTCCATAAATCCTCCAACAATTACCATACTGAGTTTGAGGATATCATTGACTCTCACCTGGACAGTGGAATGCATGATGACGTTGTATCTCTGGAACTGTCAAAAGCATACGACCACGTGTGGCGATTTCTCATACTTAAGTCCATCGAGAAATGGGGAATCAAAGGTCGCATGTGTCGTTATGTACAAAGGTTTCTGATGAATCGGAGATTCAGGGTCAACAGTGGCGGTAACTGATCCGAGTTGAGAAGTCAGGAAAATGGTATCCCTCAAGGCTCAGTAATAACTCCCACCCTGTTCCGTATTTGCATGCAATCCTTCTTCAAAAATTTCCCACCCTTTGTTTTCATCCTACCCTACGCCGACTACATAACTTTCCAATAGCTTTAAATCACTTGATAGTAAAAAAATGCAATCTGCAGTTAACATCGTTTCTAAATGAACTGATGATCATGGCTTTACCCATTCTCCTTTCCCTTTTCCTCTTACACCTTATTCACATGAGCATGAGCATGATTGACCGCCCGAGCTTGCTACTCCGTTGTTGCCAGATCAGCTGTTATTACACAGAGAACCAACAGATGATGCTTGGGACTAACATATAGCTTCAATGTGTAAAAACTGGTGATCTGAAACTAAGGCAATACCAGAAACGAACCTACCTTTTCAAATGCTATCAGACAAGAAGTCTTGGATTTGACATTGTGCAATAGTGCAATTTATGAACGTATTTCAAAGTGGGAAGTCTCTGAGGAAACGTCATTGTCGGATCATAGACACATTGTGTTCGAATGGAGTGGTGGAAATAGGTCAACTTCTACATTTCGAAATCCGAGGAAAACAAACTGGGATCAATATGCACAACATTTAAACTCGGAGTTATTTACAGAAGGTGGAAAGATTGATTCAGTTCATAAATTGGAATCATTTTCCCAAAAGGTAAATGACACGATTTTAAATTCTTTCCATATTAGTTGTCCTATCAAGGAATCGTCCTCTAACAGGGATGTTCCGTGGTGGAACTCTAAGTTGGAACGTCTGCGTGAAACATCTCGTAGGTTGTTTAATAAAGCGAAAAGAACCTCAGATTGGACTCCCTATAGGAGTGCCCTTACTGAGTACAATAAAGAAAATTAGAAAATCTAAACGAAGATCCTGGGTTCTAACGTGTGAAAACATAAGCAATAGTCCAGAAGTCGCAAGACTTCAGAGGGCTCTTGCAAAGGATCATACGATTGAACTTGGGAATCTGAAAAATGAGGATGGTGTTTTTACAAAAACTCCTAGTGAAACGTTAAAGCTAATTATGGAAACATATTTTCCTGGATCAGTTTTGTGTGTAGATCCAATCAGAGATGGATCACTTGAAGGTGAAAAAAGTTCTACAAGGACATCTCAAAAGTCTGTTAGAGCAAAAATTGCTGCAAATGACTTGGCTGACAAAATATTTAAAAAAGCCAGGGTAGAAAATGCGTTGAGATCTTTTCAGCCTTACAAATCTGCAGGAACGGACGGGATATTTCCAGCATTACTTCAAAATGGCGAAGCAGTGTTGATCTCGCCATTAATTGAGATTTTTAAGGCAAGTTTAAGATATTCCAACTTCATGGGCACAAGTAAAAGTTATCTTCATACCTAAAGCAGGAAAGCGAGACAAGGCGCATCCTAAATCATACAGACCCATTAGTCTTTCATCAGTCCTATTAAAGACTATGGAAAAAGTTTTGAATGATTATATCAATTCAAATTACATGAACAAGCATCCACTATCTGAGTTCCAGTTTGCTTACCAGTCTGGTAAGTCAACAGTTACGGCACTGCATAGTGTGGTTTCAAAAGTAGAAACAGCTCTATCGGTAAAAGATATAGCACTTTGTTGTTTCTTAGATATTGAAGGAGCTTTCGACAACGCTTCCTACTCATCTATGGCTCGTGCCATGAAGAAAAGGAACTTTGACATGAACATAATTAACTGGGTTCATACCATGCTCGCAAAAAGAGAAATCACTTCAGAGCTGGGAAGTTCGTCTATTACAATACGGGCAACGAAAGGTTGTCCCCAAGGAGGAGTCCTCTCACCACTTATGTGGTCCTTAGTTGTAGACGAGCTTCTAAGAAGCTTAGAGGAAAAAGGTTTCGAGGTTGTAGGTTTTGCAGACGATATAGTCATTATAGTGAGGGGAAAATTTGACAACATCATTTCAGAAGGAATGCAATGGGCCCTAAAATTTACCCAGTCTTGGTGTATCAAGGAGGGCCTTTGCATTAATCCAGCAAAAGTAGTAATTGTACCTTTCACTAGGAAAAGGAAGTTTAGTCTAAAAGCGTTCCAGCTAGGAGGATTAAAGATCCATCTTAGTGAACAGGTTAAATACTTAGGAGTGATACTGGATGCCAAACTGAACTGGAATGCTCATCTTGAGTGTGTGATCGGTAAGGCAAGCAGTGCTTTCTGGATTTGTTCAAAAACATTTGGCAGAAAATGGGGTCTAAGACCAAAAATGATAATGTCGATTTATACATCCATAATACGTCCTAAAATATCGTATGCTTCTCTTGTGTGGTGGCCAAAAACAAAAGAGGCTACTGCACAGAAAAAGCTTGCAAAACTTCAACGGCTAGTATCCATTGCTATAATGAGAGCGATGCACAGCACTCCATCAAATGCGTTGAATGCAATGCTAAATCTGCTGCCTTTGCACGAATACGTGCAACTAGAAGCGGAAAAGAGTATGCTTAGACTTAAACGGTTGAAAACTTTCATGTCTGGTGATTTAGTCGGTCACCTGAGCATTTCACAAAGCTTTCAAAATGGGCCAGTGATGTACATGAATGGAGACTGGATGAAACCTGTGGAAAACCATGACATTCCTTACAACATATTTGAAACGTCACGTATAGATTGGGAAGTCGGAGGTCCCACTGTTCGTCATGACTCCATAAAATTCTTCACAGATGGCTCAAAAATTGGAACAAAAACGGGAGCAGGAATCTTCGGCCCTGGGGTAGAAATCTCAGTGGCGATGGAAAACTATCCAACGGTTTTCCAAGCGGAGATCTTTGCTATAATAAAATGTGTTAACGTTTGTCTGAAGAGAAAATATAGATATGCAAATATTTGTATTTTTACAGACAGCCAAGCGTTAAGTAATTATAAATGTACTTCCAAACTTGTCTGGGAATGCATTCTTTCATTGCGAAAGGTGTGCCAAGAGAACTCGGTGAATTTATTCTGGGTTCCGGGACACTGTGGCATTGATGGTAATGAAAGGGCAGACGAGCTTGCTAAACAAGGTTCAAATGCACAGTTTATTGGTCCAGAACCATTCTGCGGTATATCATACTGTGCCATAAAAATGTAATTAAAATCTTGGGAAGAGCAAAGGGTGATGACCAATTGGTTGGTCACCACAAAGTGTTCTCAAGCGAAAAGGTTTATAATTCCAAATGTTGCAATTAGTAAAAAGCTTCTGGAGCTCAATAAGAGAGTTCTTTGTACCTATACTGGGCTAGTAACCGGACATTGCCCGAGTAGATATCATTTGAAAAACATTGGCCTGGTTCAGAATGATATCTGTCATTTCTGAAACATGGAACGTGAAACCTCGGAACATCTGCTTTCCAGTTGTGATGCTGTGTACAAGAGCAGACTTAAATTTCTGTACTGTGGCTGTATGCAACCTAAAGAAATTTAGACTGCAAATCCTGGGAAGGTGGTGGGTTCTATAAACTCAATTTTGCCTGACTGGGAGACGCGTCTTAAGCTGGTCACTTGACAAATGGTGATCTAGCTTTAAGATGCGTATTAGTATAGTAAACAGGGGTATATCACAAAAGTTCAACTCAGTGGACGCAGTGATTCTACGACCCAACAAAAAAAAAAAAAGGCAATACCACCACCGGCCCACACGAATGTTAGCTGCTTAAGCCAAGAACACCTTTATTGAAAGCCACGGAATCCACTGCACTTCGACGAGAAATCACTGGGATTTGGGTAACAGGATTGGTTAGTAGCAGGGTTCGTTCTGGTTTACGATAAGCTGTCAAGTGGAATATTTGAAAATGAGTACCGATTTCCGATTTGAACCCATTTAAACCAACAGTAAGGATGCTATTGGGGCCACTCACAAAGTGTGATTGTGGTTTTTCATTGGGAAAACAAAATTGATTTTTAAAAATGCTGAAAAGCCTGTTTGGACCGGGTTAAACCAACAGTAAGGATGCTATTGGAAGCAAAATATGATAGTAGTTTTTTATTGGGAAACTAGGAGATGTTATGGTTTATATCGGATCAAATCGGCTTTCCACAACGCTGGAAAGCCGATTTGATCCGATTTAAACCAACAGTAATGATGCTATTGGTGCCACTCAAAGAATGTGATAGTGGTATTTCATGTGGAAAGAAAGACAATTCAACCCCTGGGAGCCAACTTGGACCGATCTACACCAATAGTACGGATGCCGCTAGAGTCACTTTGGAAGTGGTTTATTTGTTCCAAGATAAGGTACGAGCATGGCGAACGAATAATCTTTATCACAATTAAATATGTACCACACCACCGAGTCATCTTACCCGTTGAACTACGACTTCTCATGGACAATCTATCACTCCTTTTCTCTCTTACGCCTTCACTACAATACCCAAGTAACCATGAAGCTCTATATAGATACATCAATTATGCATTATATTACGATATAAGTTTTTGGTATAAAGCAATCTAATCTTACTTGCGTCCTTAAAGTAGAACTAAAGTCGAAAAGGGCCCCACTCCTGTCAAATTAAAGCTAGCGCACATGCTTTATTGAAGTCAGAAAATAAGTATATTTAGGGCATAGTTACTTTTTCAGCAGTTGAATTACTGCTTCTACTGAAATGTTTTATTGCATTTTAAAAAGCATATATAGAGCTTGGGGTATTTTGGAAAAAGAAAATATATTTAATTTTCTTCTAGATGAATTCATTTTTTCTGTTACGTTTTATTGTGGGGATATTATTTTATTTTAATTTAAGGCATCTGCGCGTAACAATGATGGGATATATTTTTAATAAGCTCAAATGTGTTTCCTACATCGGGATTCGAACCAAGCCTTCTCACGACTAATCGATGAATGCCGGTTGTGTTAAAGCTCTTAGCCATAAGAGCAATGGAATTTTATAAGACAACTGCATAATATTAAAGAAGCACACCCCAAACATACCCTCTTTGTCGTTCTATAAGAACATATTTCATGCAGCTATTTTTAGATTTTTCTTGCCAAACACGCCATTGAGACTGCGATACCCTAACCTTTAATCAGTGCAAACCTCAACCCGATACGAGCTACAAATGAAATCATACCCACCGCTGTTCATCACACAACAAGCCGACACAATTTTGATGCCCGGTGCAGGATGAAACTAAGTATGAGTATGAGAATAAAGATTGAATAAACAGCTCCATCCTCTGAATATAAACAACCAGAAAAACCCGCGACTCCCCATAATGCATCCATTCTTTTTGCTGAAATTTTAAGAATCAAACTTTCTGGTTCAGGAGAATGAAGGTGCCGATTTTGAATCTGACAGGCAGCTCAGCTCGAGCATATGTTTTTCATTTCCAAAGTGAAATTGGAAAACGTCATCCAGATGATATTGCACCAATGCAACTTTTTAGCCTGCAATGAAGCATTTATTGAGACAATGCATTAATGGATCACTTAATGCGTATTTAACGTTAAGCTGTTTGTAGAAATATAGTAATGGATCATAACATGTTTAATGTATAGGTAATGCTACATAGCATGGGAGTTGTTGAAAAAATGTGATATGGTATTACTGTTGCTGATAGTCAGTCGAATTAGTGTTATGATATAATGCTTGTGGTTACTTGGGTAG
>JASCZW010020400.1:0-12332 GCA_034211315.2 Aedes japonicus | reverse complement strand
AAAGCATAAGAGTTGTTCGATAGAGCACTTAAAATAGACCGAGATTTCACTTACGAAATACGGTGAGTGTTTCACCTGCCTCATTGAACGAGGAAGAGAGGCAATTCGCTCTAAAACACCGGTCAGACTGAGCAGTTAGAAGATAAAGTTAGAAATAGTGCATGCTAAAAATAAACCCAACAGCGGGAGATAGTTTCTCACCCGTGCTAGGCAGTATTAGGAGAGGGACAAATCGCTAGAACTAGAAACAAGCAATAGGTAGTATAAGAGCCCGATCGGTTGCATAACCTTTTGTCAGTCAAGGAGATTTCCCCCCTTGCCTATCCTGCATGGGGTAGTATGACAAAGGGTTATGTGCCTGATCGTATACTACCGTGCAAATGCCCTCCGCTCGTTTTCAATCTTGTATTCTTTCAATTTTCAAAGCCAGCCGTTACTCTATACGGATCTATCAATACACTTTCTCTTCATGTCTATTTGCTCTAGCAATAAAATTACTGTCCGCTCCTAGCACTTCGCATGGAGATGAGAAATTATCTGCTCCTGCTAACTTCATCAGTTAGAACATGTTATAAGCCTATCTTGATGAAGAATTTCTGGCTGAAATTAAGTGACAACCGTTATAACATGTTATAACTGTGTAGTCTGAACAAGGCACAGCTAACGGCGGGCGTCGTCAAGGCAAAAATCTTGCAGGATGTGAAGGTCAGTACCGATGGCAAGTCTAGTGATGGCGCGTTCTTCAGTAACTCAAGACCGGAGAGGAAACCTTCCGATAAATCGAGAGTGAAATGTTTCCGGTGCAAGAAGTCGGGACACTACTCGTCGCGATTTCAGAGTAAAGCCAGCGAGAAGAAGGAAGTTCGAGAAGCTCGTGGGAAGCAAAGCGGTCATGCCGCATTCTTCGCGGCGTTCAATGCAATGCCCTCGGCACAAGACGACGTCGAATGGATATTTGATTCCGGTGCAACAACGCATCTGTGCCGGAACAGGGAGCTTTTGCGAGAGGCGTAGAACGTGTCGGCCAGTATCAACGTGACAAATAGCTCCAAAGCCGCCGTCATCGCCAACGGTGCCGTCAATCTGGAAGCAGACATTGGAGGTACGTCTTATCAAATCACAATGAGTAATGTTCTGTGTGTCCCAGATTTAGAGTTGAATCAGCTATCCCTGAGCAAGATGTGCCAGAATTGGTACCAGATCACATTCTAAAAGGAATCGTGCAAAGTCGTCAGTCCGACGAAGGAGGTAGTAGCGGTTGGACAGCAGTCCGGTGGCCTTTACAAGCTGAAGTTGATCAAGGATCCGGGAGTCCATGTTGTACGAGAGAAAGCAGTTTCGAACTTTGGCATCAGCGGAAGGTGCCCAACCTATCAACTAGCGGTATGAAGAGATTCAGAAACATGGTAACTGGAATGCAGTTTGAAGAATCAAGTACTTTCCAATGTATTCCGTGCATCCAAGGCAAGCACCAACGACAGCCATTCAAGGTGAAGGGCCACAGAACTAAACATTTACTAGAGTTAATCTATTCTGATCTCTACGGACCAATGGAGACAACGTCGATAGGAGGACGTCGATATTTTCTAACGTTCATCAATTATGCTAGCTGGAAGGCGTTCGCCTATTTCCTTAGCTCCAAGGCAGATGTGCTAGAAGCGTTCGAAGATTTCAAGTCATATGCTGAGAATCAAACGGGCGTGCGAATAAAGAGAATCAGAACGGACAATGGCAAGGAATATGTGAATAGTGCGATGCGGCAGTATCTTCATCGAGCTGGAATCCACAATGAAACTACGGTTCCCGGTATAACCCGGAGCAAAACAGTTTGGCAGTGCGGACGTTGGTGGAACGCGCCAGAAGCATGTTGTTCGATGCCTGGCTTGAAAAGCGATTGTGGGCAGAAGCAGTAGCCACTGCTTCTTACGTCGTCAACCGTTCAGCGACGGATTACCAGTCACTCCATAGGAAAGATTCACGGGAAAGCGTCCAGATCTATCGCATCTTCATGTTTTTGGCAGTGAGGTAATGGTGCACGTTCCCTAGGAAAAGCGCTGCAAGTGAGATGCGAAGTCTCAGCGATGTGTGTTCAGGGGCTACAGTGAAAACTCCAAAGCGTACAGAGTGTTCAATCCCGAAATATACAACGTAGTAGTCAGCCGTGACGTGATATCTTTGAGCGAAGGCCAATTGATGCTGCGAGAAGCTGATCCTGTCGAACAAGAGACATATTTAGAGATGGTTGTGTGGAATGAAATGGAGGCAGCAGAGGAACAGGTAGCAGATGGTGGGGAAAACGATCCTTAGGCGCAAGATGACGAGCTCATTGAATCCGATTCTGAAGAACAAGAAGACGCTGATGATACGCTGGTCGATCCTGATCTACAATCAGCTGCTGATTTTCATTTGGGCTTCAGTATTATTCCCCATGAAACTTCCCAACATACACAGTCACACGATGTTCCCGGAAATGTAAGTGTCGAGCCACAGACGTTCCAGGAAGCGATTTCGAGCGAGGAAAGCGATCGTTGGAAAGAAGCAATGGTTGAGGAATCGAGACGAATCCTGATGGATCCACGAAACGCTACAAAACTCGCTTGGTGATAAAGGGATATTCCCAAGTCAAGGGCATCGATTACGAGGAGACTTACTCGCCCGTGGTCCGGTATGCTGCAGACCGGTACCTGATGCCGTTAGCTACCAGAATGGATCACAAGATACACCAGATGGATGCAGTAACAGCGTTCCTGCAAGGTGAGCTGAAAGAGGAAGATGTAGGCAACAACCGCGCAGGAACCACAATGACCGAAGCGAATAACCGGAGCGAAAAAAGGAATCGGATCCCAAAGTAAAAGATATGAGGCGTAGCAAAAAAGAAAACTTGTATTTCGGTTAACTTACAAAGTTCGAATGAATAAAGAAATTTCCACACACACGGCCGCTGCTCGTTTTTTGTTTGGTTCGATGATGTTGGCAGCTGGAAGCTCGACGAAGGTATTCCAGTAGATGGTGTATGCGGGCGAGGTAGTCATTTATTCTCCCCACACTCCTCCTAAATGTATACCGAGCCATCACATGCTCGATAAACCCAAGCACTCCAAGAAAACCTTGAACTTTGCAGTACCCAAGGGTTTTGTGAGCACATCCGCGGTCATCTTCTCCGAAGGGCAGTAGACTAGCTTCAGTTCACCACGATCGCACAGGTCCTTGATGAAGTGCTGTTTGGTGTCTATGTGTTTAGACCGCTTGTTGGTTTTCTCCAAATTTACGAAGCTGAGACAACTCTGGTTGTCCTCGTGAACTATCGTAGCACCCTGTTGAGGCTCGCCGAGATCAGCCATCAAACGTCGAAGCCAGATAAGCTCCTAGCATGTCTCGCTCAATGCGAGGTATTCTGCCTCCATTGACGACAAGCTTACGCTGGTTTGTCGGCGACTGACTCAAGCTAAAGGACCGCTACCGAAGAACACAACGAATCCTGTAGTCGACTTTCTACTATCTTGGTCACCTGCCCAGTCCGCATCCGAATAGGCAACCAATGACCATCCATTGCCTGGTCCGAAAAAAAGCTTGAACTCCTTCGTACCTTTAAGGTACCTAACAACTCTTTTCGCAGCCTTCCAATCCATTTCACTTGGTCCGCTGACCCTGCGACCAAGCAACGACACGCTGGCCGCTACGTCCGGCCGACCGTTGACGGCGATATAGAGAAGAGCACCTACTAGGCTCCTGTATCTGGTTATGTCTTCGAACGACTTGCTGTTACCGTTTGACTTCAGGTATCCCGGTTCCATTGGCGTCTTACATGGCTTGCATTCACTGAGGCCGAATTTCTCAACCAGCGACTCGATGAAACAGGTCAATCGAAGACTGTAAAATCCTGCTTCGTGGATTATCTCGTATCCCAGAAAATGTTTTGCTGTACCTAGGTCGGAGATATCCAAATCCTTCCCTCAACGCTTCGTAAACCTTCATTGCGTCTGCATCGTTCAGGCAAGCGATCAAAATATCATCTACGTAGACGAGTAGTAGAATCAAACCATCATCGATATCGCGTACGTAGAGGCAACTGGCAGACTGACACTGTTTGAAACCCAGTTTTGTCAACACTGCGTGGAGTGCACGGTTCCAGCAACGCGCTGACTGTTTGAGACCGTATATACTTTTCCTAATCCTGCAGACCTTCTCCTCCTTACCGCTAACAATGTATCCTGGAGGTTGACGCATATAAATCTCTTCTTCAACAGTTCCGTGCAAATAGGCAGTCCGAACATCCAAGTGTCGAAGAACGAATCCGCGCTTGCCTGCCACTGCCAGCAACGCTCGAAGAGTTTCATGTCGGGTAACCGGTGCAAACACGTCCAAATAGTCAACTCCGTATCTTTGGTTGAATCCCTGCGCGACCAAACGCGCCTTATGTTTCACAACGTCTCCGTTCTCATTCCGTTTCAGTTTGAAAACCCACCGTGAACCAATGGTTTTCTTTCCTTCTGGCAGTCCGACAAGTTCCCATGTAGTATTCCTATCATGTGAATCCATTTCGGAGTCCATAGTAGGAGGTCTCCAGTTCCTGGCGCAATGCACGCGTCCGGACATTAGCTTCGCCGTTAATGCAGTTGGCCATTTCTGCAGTGATCCAGGTAAGCCCACCCGGATAGCAGCTAAACGTGTTTTGCGGTACCTGAAAGGGACGAAAGAGATGAAGCTTATCTACCGCAAGGAAGCAGATGACCGTTTCGTTGGATTCAGCGACGCAGATTGGGGCAACGACATCCCGATTTCGTGGAATTGTCAGAGGCAATCTACAGTGGCTTTGTCGACGACGGAAGCGGAATACATGGCAGTATCTGCAGCAGCACATGAAGCTATCTGGTGGCGAGGATTACGACATGAGTTATTCGGAGTTCCGGAGCAGATCGCAATCTTCGGTGACAACAAGAGCGCGATCCATTTAGCTGAGAGGGAAGTTGGATACTCACCACGCAGCAAGCATATCGATATTCGCCATCATTTTGTTCGAGGGAAGATTGCGGAGAACACGATGGAGTTGCAGCACGTTAGCGGTTAACAACAGGTCGCAGATCTTCTAACCAAAGCTATTCCGGCTCCCAAGTTTGAAACTGAGAGACGAGTAAGTGGAGTTGGACGGATTCTCGGTTAAGGGGGGATGTAATCGTAGGCTGCCAGCATGTTTAATTAGTATAAGGTGAACCGCTGCTCCATGTATTTTTTTCCTAACTTTCATCTCGCTCTCGCTAACTCACCTTGCTATTTCAAATTGATAAACTCGATTGTTAGTGTATGAACATCGAGTCGATTGCCCACAGCAAGTAAGCACACAAACTGATGTGATTAAATTTTCAATATTTAGTACAGACTCTGAGTTTTATCAATTCTAAATGTAGAGTTAATGGCTGCCGCCAAGAATGATTCAGCATAAGCCCTTAATAAAACACTCCATCTTCTACCGTCATACCAACCAAACATATTCATTCAATTGTCCCATTAATATCTGCCGTTGGGTGAAGACCAGCAGCAGATGCAAAACAAGTTAGAAGATTTTTCGAAGATGGATTCGATAAAGTAATATTTCATACCCAACAAAAATTGTGAATCTGATGTGCCACATTCGCAAGCGTTTTCCCCGGTTTCTTTCGAAATAACTGATTAAGTAGAACAACACATACGTTTATACAACCGCTCTATTTATTAACATATTCAGACTTAACTCACATTTCTTACTTTCAGTTTAACACACAACCAAACACGCTCACTATTCACACAATCGTAATTAAACATTTTCCACACAACACCTTGCACGCACTAGTCTCTTGGAACATTCAGAATCAGATGATTGCAATCACGCTTTCCCAGATTTGTTCAGCTCATCGAAACTAGACAGCTCCTTCACCACCAGCTCCGGCTTGTTTCGATAGCTCGGATACAACTCCCGGATGGCCTTCTGGATCTCGACATTCAACTGATCCTGGGAAATTCCCGTCGGAACGACAATCTCCCTCTGCTCAAACTGCCTTCCCTGGTTGTCGGTGATGGTCAATGCACTCGTCAGAAGGGCAACCAACGAAAGCAGCACCAATCCCTGAACGACGAAGCCACTTTTGAACGCCATCTCTTTCCGATCCACCCTTGCTAGCTGACTACGAATGACTAATCGTTCTGCGATTATGATCTGTGCCATTTTATACCTCGTTCACGAGATTGCATGCATAATGCGATGAACATGCGAAACCACATCCCGTCAAGACGATAGCCCAAAACGGGGGTTGCATAATTTAAGTTCCTCTCTCGACCCAGTCACCCGCAGTCAATAACTCGTGGCGTGTCATGAAGCGAACCAACAGAAGAAACCGGCCTGGAAAAGTGCATAAAACCGAAAGAAGATGCTTCCCTCCCACCAACCAATAAAACAAATTTGCGAGGTGCAGCTCTCAGTTTTCGGTGAGAAGAGAACGAACCGAAACTGAAAGTCGTTGTGAAATGTCACCGAATGCCGTTGCCTTGGTCACGGTTTTGCCAAACTGGTTTTCTACCAGGTCCAACCGCAGTTCCTCGTTATGATCAGAACCATCCTCCTTTCCTTGCGAAGATTGAAATCATTTCAAAACTAGATCCCACCAGCTGGTTTGGAAGTTGTTTTTTTTTTGCACCATAAAATTCGGCCAATGTCGTGCACAAATTTGCATCCCGGTCTCTGATTTGAAGATGATCGTGAAAGAGTGTTCATTAGACGACTCCATTATGCTAATGCTGAATTCACACTTCCAAAATTGAATTTCAAACAGCATCACCGCAGAAAGTTATGAGGGCGTAGCTCGTGGGGTATTTAAGGGACGGAGAAGAATCTGAACACTTTTTGCGTTTATAAAATTGGGTTTACAATTACAGTACCCGTTCGATTTTGGCAACAAACCAAAAATTTTAGTGTTGCCAAAATCGAACCGTGCCAAAATCGAACGGTTTTTTTTTTCTTAATTTTTTTTGTTAATATTACTTGCAATGATGAAGGCAAATAGTTTTTATTCGAATTTATTGCAGGGCATCGTCTCAAAAATTACGTAACACTTTAAAAATGACGAGAAACTGTGTGGGAAATCGAGGAGTTCCATACAAAATATTCTTAAGTTCCTTAAAAAACCGTACTGAGGTGGGTAAGGGGACATCTTAAAATTACGTAGCATTTTTTTTATTAATCGCACGAAGCTCCCTTCCTGCTTTCGAATGATGTGGCGCGAACACGATACCTCCGTCCGAAACACCACACTGATAGGTGCACTATCTGATACATGACAAGTCATAAATTTTTAGACCCTCCTCCAAAATTACTACGTAATTTATATAGCCCCGAAAGAGCATGAATGTCATTTTTCTTTAACTGCGACGCAATTAACTCGTGTAAATATTGACTTTCATTGACATCCTTTTTAACAAATGTGTGTTGGTAAATCCAGTTCGTTGACACTCACACTCATAGATTATTTTATGCTTCAATGTGTCATTGCACTACATAAATGAATCTGTTTGACAATCCTTCTACAAAACTCGTACAAGTTTGTTGACAGCTACGTCAATTTTTAAAACTTCACTGGTTGCTATTAATGCTGATTACTACGAATATTCGTAAGTTTGTGTCATTATGTGGTCTACAATTATCTAATCATATTTATAATCGTTTAATAGATGATGCAAAATGTTGAGAAAGTAAAACGTAGAAGCTTGACTCTCAAACAGAAGATAGATGTCTTGAAGCAGCTACAGGACAACACAATATCGAAAACATCAATTGCCAAGAAATATGGCGTTAATCGCGCTACCATCCGAAAAATTGAGGTGCAGAAGGTACTGGCTGCTACAAGCAGCCTCTGGAGGAGTATGGAACTGCAAAGTTAAATATGCAGCGTCCGGTAAACATCGTCAACTAGAGCAGGCCTTGTTCTATTGGTTCATACAAATGCGCGATAAACATCAGATTGTCACAAATAACTTGATTGTGTCTAAAGCCAAGATCTACGCTAAAGAACTTGGAGTTGAACCGAATTTCAAATTCAGTGAGACATGGGTACGCACATTTCGAGAAAGCCCTACGGGATCTCGACGCTTGAAAATTTCGGAGAAAAGTTATCCAGTGATGTTCACAGTGTCGAGCCATTTAAGCAAAGCTTTTTCCACCTTGTTACCAGCAAGAAATTAACAGCTGATCAGTTATATAACGCTGACGAATCGGCTTTGTTTTACAAAGCCCTACATGGCCATACTCTCGTGCACTACGCTGAGATATCTGCACCAGGATTTAAACGGGCAAAAGAACGTGTTACATTTATGCCATGTGCAAATTCCTCGGAAGTCACAAATTACCAATGCTGATGATTGGAAGGTCAAAAGCTCCTCGAGCTTTTAAGAATGTACAGATACCTGTTGAGTCACGCGTCATCCAAAAATGCTTGGATGACGAGAGATTTATTTCAACATTGGTTCCACCAAACCTTTGTTCCAAGGGTTCGTGTGTTTTCCGAAAAAATTGTCATTGAACCGAAAACGTTACTAGTTCTCGACAATTGTACGGCACATCATTTTCATGATCAGCTAGTATCAGATGATGGAATGATCGAGGTAACGTTTCTACCTCAAACGTTACTCCGCTTCTGCAACCAATGGATCAACAAGTCATCCAAATAGTGAAAATGAATTATAAGGAGATGTTGCACATGGAAATCGCAAGTGAAAATGCTGATGTTGGACCAATAATCAAGCGGATTAACCTCAAGGATGTGGCTTATTGGCTTCATGAAGCATGGATGGATGTTTCGCAGCTGGCTATACAAACGATCATGGCAAAACATAGGGTGGCTGATTGGTTCCGTTTTGTTGCACGAAGACGATGTTCCACTTTCCGTTTTTTTCAGTTCTCAGAAGAACAACGAGAGTCGTACGAGTTGAGGAATTTCCCGAGGACTCATGCGTGGAAGAATATTCTGATGCTGACATAATTAGCTTGGTTTGTTCGGATAAATCCAGACCCAACACCCATGACAACGACGAACCAGAAATGGATGAAACTCAGGACATCGGTGAACATGATTATGAAGATGATTTGACTACTGCAGACTTTGATTTCTCGAGGAAACACGGTTGACTCGTAGTCAACAGGTTAGTCAGGACCTGGCTCGTGTGATTCAATGGGCGGAAGTTGCGCATCTGAAATGGCTGACATATTGCATTTGCGAAAGATTCGTAGTCATGCCCAGCAAACGGTTCTTGAAGAGCAATAACTTTTTGATAAAATTGAATAAAATCCTATTGATGTTACTTATAACTGAATGAAATAAATGAATTCGAAACATGTTTTATTTTAGTTCATGACATTGGTTATCTACTGAATGAAAGCTTCTATTTCAGTCCCAATGATAGGGTAAGTATGCCAGTTTTGGTCTTGGTGTAGCAATTTTGTTTCATCACATCTAATGCAGTCTTCTATATTGAATTGATTTAAAAAATGTGGAATAAATACCAACAAATCGACCACTAATGTCAAAAACTGGCACACTGACCTATTGCACTAATAAAACCCTATTATAATGCTTTTATAATAATATTGCGGCTATTTGATGTTCAAAATTGTCATTTTCATTATTAACAAAACCGTTCGATTTTAGCACATGTGCCAAAACCGAACCGTGCCAAAATCGAACCGTGCCAAAATGGAACCGTGCCAAAAACGAACGGGTACTGTACCAGGAGAAAGCCCAGAGGCACGCAATTCCCCGATCTGCTGCGTTGAATTAAAAGTAAGAGTACTGAATGTAAGTCATGGTGTATTTAATGAACTTTGAAGTTGTATTGATTGTTGCTGTACTGAACGTAAATAAATGTTATAAATATATTACAATTTATTTTCAAATTGATATTAAAGGTACTAAAAATAAATGCACCGTATTTAAGCAACTTGCCGAATTCTTTACGCTTATATTCTAACACCCCGTTCACACTACTGCTTATATTACGTGATATAGACTATCTTGATATCAGCATCTATACATCTAGTTTTCACTGGAAATAATGTACATGGCATTTGATATCAAGACACTCCCCATCTAACACTTTTAGTTGCCTAAGCCGAAGTTAAGAACTTATACGCTGTTTTATAATTGCATAAAAGCAAGTGAAGCTGAATAAGCTATAAGCAGGATTAAAAAATCGATACAGTACTTATGCGTAATGTAACACAGCTTTAACACAACATTTAGCTCTAGGTTGCATACTTTACAAAAAAAAGCCCTTATGCGAACAATGTTTGTCTGCATTTACACAGCTTGTTTATGTAGCTAAGAAATTATTCGGTTAAGTTTTTGCATTATCATTCTGTGTTCTCTTACACAGTTTTATCTGTTAGCTTTGTTATAGCTTTTCAAAAGCCTTTATATTAAAAATACCTTAGCCGCTATACAGCTTAGTGATTATAGCTGTATAAAATGTTGTATAAGTAAACTGAGCAAACAAATAGAGAGTAATTCATTCGAATATCGTATGAAATCTTGCCAGAAGACATAATTGCAAATTTTATACGATTGCCTAATGGAAAGAAGTTCATATGACGATCGTATGAATATTTTCCTCACATGAAAAAAAAAGTTGCAATCGGGATTCGAACCGTGAACCTCGGCATCCAGAGCCGAGCCACAATCCCACGAGACTATACGACATCAATTGAAAGTGCATAAGAGGCATGCTATCGAGCAGTGCAACAATAATCATTTCATACGATATCTTATGGAATGAGCTTTAAAGTCTAAACTACACTCAGGAAATTATCCGTACGATCGGAGCTATGAACCACAAAGCAAGTGTCTAAACTTCCAAGTACCAGCTATGGCCTATTTTGTGCAACATACACCGTATGTCACAAATCAAACCAACGATAATTGGAATATTTCACGGCAAATCTAAGCTCCTTACAGTCAACAATTTGTTGCAACCATTCGTCGATCAACTGGTTCCTCTACTTTTAAACGGATTATTTTTAACGTCCAAATAAATACGCTGTGGATCAGGTGCTTTATCTGTGACTCGCTTGCACGAGCGTTTGTTAAAGGTATACAAGATGTTATGTTTGTAGACTATTTTACCGAATGGCAGGAGCTATTTTGCTCTTCACAGAAGGTAGGTAGATAGCCCCGGTCAATGTTCATTAATGAAAATGAGCATCAGCTGATCAGAAACGTCTCATTAAATGGTCTATAACCAGCAACATATTTTTTATAGGCAAGTACTGTCATTCTATGCATAATTGTACCATAGACAAACAGACGATTTATTTTAGAATATTTGCTCTCGAGCGAATAAAGCTTGCTGCTTTGCTACAAACAATATTGCACACATGCTCGATACAATGTCAGGGTTTCAGATGGTGAGGGGTTTTTGCACTGTAAAACGGCTAAATTAAACACGGATACAATTTTGTGTGTATAGGATTAAATAGAATCTTGTTGCATTTAAACTAACAATTTCTGTTGAAGTTTAATGTATTTAATTGTTTTGATAATATTATTTCACATAAATTCAAAATAAGATTTACTTTTTATACACAATAAGTGAACAAATTGATAAACATGTCTCGGTGTCTTAGTGGTTATCCTATTGGGCCACTGAGTAGAAGATCTGGTGTTCAATCCCCGGTCATAGTGGTTTTTTTTAATAACTGGAAATTCATAATATAGCAATAATTAATAGATTGCTATAACAACCGTTTTAAATGAAATTGATATTAATGTCGTTTAAAAAAAATATAACAAATTTGTCCGAGCGCGGCACAGATGGCAACGAAAATTGGACGGTGATCATGTTTAGACTATAATAATCTCGGTAACACTGATATTCAAAACAGTATGAACCTGTTCGTAAAGAGCTTCAGCAATCATTGTTTTACAGCATTATTAGAACTAAAATATGGTTTGAACACTTTGAATACGGGTACCGGAATTCCTCACAGCTGATATGGATCTGAGGATACAGTCACCGATCTTATGGTGAAGGTGCAGAGTTCGAATCTGGTAAGTTCACGGGTAAGTGATATATAAATTTATGTATATAAACATAATACAAATAGTTATATGTTAATTGCGCTTTACAACGGTAAAACAGCATCATTGCCGTAATATCGTCCACGAGTATTGTAAACAGTGTTTGACATACATATTTTTTCGATTGCTGTGTAGTAACCATGTTTAAGCATTTATATGAACATGTTATGACTAGCAATAAAAAGCTGTTTTCCACAGTTCTAAAAATAGAAATTGCTATGAACAAAGCACTGTCTT
>JASCZW010020399.1:0-12320 GCA_034211315.2 Aedes japonicus | reverse complement strand
TATTTGGCTTTGTGCACAAATTACGTAACGCAAAAACGGGATTTTGGACCCCTCCTCCCCTATGTAACAATAAGTAACGCGTGACCAGACCCCCCCCTTTAATTACGTAACGCTCACGGACCCCCCCCCATTTCTTAATTATGATAAAATCATCACAAAAACTGTTATTGTTTTTGTTTTTATGTTTAATTCTAATATACTTGAAATTAGTAAAGATTGCTAACATCATTCAATTAATTTCATTTAAGTGTGTTAAAGCTAAAATAAAGATTACGAAAAATATTGCACTGCATTTATTCAGGTTAATGAATGTTCTTTGAACTGTTACAAATATTAGTTCAACAAGTTTATTCAAATGTCTTTAAATTATTTAAACAGAAATCATTATTGATTCAACAAAATAATTTGGTAAAATCAACAATCAATAAAAAATTCAACAAAATTTCTTATTATTTTTATTAGAACCATTGCTAATAAGAAAACAATGCTTTTAGTTTTTCAATTCAACCGCTTTGGTCGAATCAATGCAGAGGTGCAGTTTTCATATAAAAAGGAACAATGATTTCACAAGACTACCGTAGACCCAATTTAAGCGACACATACAGCGATACATGATGCACGGAAACAAATCCTTGAACTGCAGTCATGAATTTGAGAACAAGCCGTAAACTACCGTGAACCAAATCACGTAATCCTGAACTAAATAACGTTTAAAGGGAAAAATCCTGAAAACGTGAACTAGTTCACGGTCCGTTCCCATTTTAGGGAACGCTTTTTTTCTGTGTTATCAATATTATATTGTTTACATTATAGTTACATGGGTGCATTGCTGAAAATTTTAATGTCAATGTATAAGGATGTGGATACTTATTTTGCAAATGTCTTATCCAAACCAAAACTGCAGTAATACAATATTTATTTAGTAGGAATTTTGATGTTTTGAAATGGAATGGCCGACCGAACTCATTTGAAATTTCTTCAGGTGTCTCACACTAGAACAATTCTTATATATGCTGTGAAATAATGCGTTGAATATAGCGAATGAAGCTCAAAATGTAATGCCTAAAGATATGATAAAAATAAGTATTCCGAGGATTATACTCACAACAAAATTAGATGATAAGACGAAGTTGCACCCACATAACTAATTCACTGGAGTTCTGGAAACGTGTCGGACAAATCCAAACGGTGACAAAGAGTATGGCGCAGAAGTCATGAACAGGATAGAAAACTCCAGCCAACCATGAAACACAGTGGAGGCAATATTATGGTTTGGCGCTACTTTTCGTGGTATGGAGTGGGTAATCTCTCCCTAATCATTGGGATCATGAAAACAGTCGGCTATATTGATATTATGTACGAAAATCTCATTGCTAAAAATGAGATTGCTAGGCAACTACACATAATGATCCCAAGTATACCGCCAAGAAAACGCTCGCCTTTTTCCGATCCCGTTGCATCAAACCCTTAGAATGGCCGCCCAGAGCCCTGACTTGAACAGAATCGATAATCTTTGGGCGATTCTCGATAATAAAGTGAAAAAAAACAGACGTAACCAACAAACAAACGTATCATGTGACATAGGAGAAGGCTTGGAATGAACTGGAATGAACAGTTTTGTCAACCTGTTCCCTAAAAATAAGTTTGCTGTCTATGGTAATGCCAAGATAGACAGCTGATTTGGCCCATTCCACCGTTGTGTTGTTTAGGCTTATATTACAATCCTCAGGCGGAACAAGTCTGGGAGAGTTGGAGTGTGGAAAAAGGATGACCTGGGTCTTCGCCGCATTGATACAGATCTTCCATTCGGTGAAGTATTCAGACAGAACATTCAGGCTTCGCTGCAGTTTCGCTGTAAGCGCTCTTATTACCCTACCATTGTGGACGACTGCGGTATCATCGGCGAACAACGACAGAGATCCATTTTCAGGGAGCGGGGGTATGTCCGAGGTGAATAGGTTGAACTGTAGTGGACCTAGTATACTTCCCTGCGGAACACCGGCGGAAATCTCCTGTGCATCAGAAACTGCACCTTGCAGCGAAACACGGAATGTTCTGTCCGACAGATAATTTTTAATTATCTTCACCAGGAAGATGGGAAGATTGTATCGATGCAGCTTGTACACCAAGCCATCATGCCACACGTTATCAAAGACCTTCTCGATGTCGAGAAGTGCCATTGCAGATGATTTTGAAACAGACTTGTTCCGTCTGAGGATGTTACTGACTCGATTAATTTGGTGAATTGTCGACCGACCACGTCGGAAGCCAAATTGTTCGTCGAGCAAGATGTTCAGCTCGTCGGCAGATGAAAGAAGCCGACTGTGGATCGCTTTCTCAAACAGCTTGGATAATCCTGAGAGAAGGCTGATGGGCCTATAGCTCTTGGAACATGAAGGATCTTTCCCAGGTTTCTGGATGGGTATGACTTTGGCTGACTTCCAACACGAGGGGAAGTAGCTAAGTCGCAGGCATTGGTTGAAAACTATCGCCAGATGATGTAGAAGGAGATGTTCGCTCATCACCATGAGGCACCAAGAGTGAACAACAATGTTTTAGGCTAGAATGAAAGATGTGAAGAGAAAGTGTTGAAAGGTCCGTCAGAGTGCGGCAGGTAGGAAAATTAACAGATGTTTTTGAAAATTGAGCGAAAGGGCATGTATCCAATGGTACTCGAACCATGGACGTCAATCTTTGCCTAACATCCCACTGCAGGTAGGTTGTAGCGACGGAACAAGTCCGCTCAATTCAACAGGCAGAAAATCGACGCATGGAAAGACAAGCCATGTACCACTGTGGCTTGTATAGTTATTCTTAGCGATCTATTGTGTGCACTCTGTTTACTGATGCGCACATGGGAGAGGAACTCTCTCCTTTTTGGGTTTGTTTTGATTCGCACCGACTGACGATCACTAAACTTTAGATCACTAAACTTTAGTGATCGTCATTCGGTGCGAATCAAAACAAACCCAAAAAAGGAGAGTTCTCTCCCATGTGCGCATCAGTAAACAGAGTGCACCCAATAGATCGCTAAGAATAAACTATACGAAGCCACAGTGGTACATGAGCGTCTTTCCATGCGTCAATTTTTGCCTGTTGAAGTGGCGGACTTGTTCCGTCGCTACAACCTACCCCGCAGTGGGATGTTAGGCAAAGATTGACGTCCATGGTTCGAGTACCATTGGATACATGCCCTTTCGCTCAATTTTCAAAAACATCTGTTAATTTTCCTACCTGCCACTCTGACGGACCTTTCAACACTTTCTCTTCACATCTTTCATTCTAGCCAAAAACATTGTTGTTCACTCTGGTGCCTCATGGTGATGAGCGAACATCTCCTTCTACATCATAATCGTTACTCCTCGCACGGAGAATACATAACATAACAATTAATGTATATCGCCAGATGGTTATAGAACTGGGGGCTCAGTTGCTTGAGCTCCAAGTTCAAAATATTATCGAAACCTGGGGCCTTCATGTTCTTTGAGCACCTGATACAAGCCAACAATTCGTCAGCTGAGATCTCTAACTCCTCTGTGAAGTCGTTGGGGCTTAGATGGATGTTAGTAATAAGCGCGCTAACGGCAGCAGTTTTGTCCGAGATTATGGGAGCTGACGAAGTGTTGACTTATCTCAGCAGCCTTTTCTGCAGGAGTTATCAATCGATCCTTAGAGCCATTGCTGTCTAATGGGATCAACGGTGGAATGGGCCTTGGCTTAGTTTTCAAAATTTTGGTCAACTTCCAGAACGGCTTTGCACAATCTGGGAGAGAGCGGATCTTGTCGGCAAAGTTGTTATTCTTAAGGTCCACCATTCTGGCCTTAATAATTTTGGTCACTCGATTACAGTGACGTTTGAGCGTTGGCAAACCAGTTCGCTGGTATTGCCTTCGAATGGCGTTGCGCAATTGAATAAGTTCTTTAGTAGGTCTTTCAATGGGTACAGAGTCACTCACCTGATCAATCACCGGTACATGTTGCTCCCGGGCCTGGGAGATCGCTTGCTCGATGCTCTGCAGCTGCCGTTCGATGTCATCAACCGAATCGAGGTGCATGTCGAAATCGATATTGTCGTCCATGTTGTCGGAACCTCTACCCAACTGGCGCGATGGTAGTTCCGTCTGGAGATCGCGATGCCGGTTGACCGAGGAGCCAACTTCGGCCACCACCGGATAGTGGTCCGAGCTGAGCTCCTGGTGTACGATCGGCTGGGCGATGTTGTTCTCCATGTTGGTGAGAAAGATGTCGATTGTCGAATGGACCCCGGATCTGCTCAACCGGGTGGGAGTATCCGGGCCCATGACGGTGTAATGTCCCTCTTCCAGGTCTTCCTGCAGAATTATTCCGTTCCGATTCCGCCGAGTGTTCCCCCAGGCTTCGTGTTTCGCATTAAGGTCGCCGGCGATGATGAACTGCCCCTGCCTCCGAGTTAGCTTACGGATGTCGTTTCGCAGGACCGTTGTTGTTCCGTTGTTGGTACTGGCTTGCTTGGGACAATAGGCCGCGATGATAGTGATTGGGCCGACAGCAGTTTCGACCTCGACTCCGATGGCTTCGATAGACTGCAGCTGACAAGCTGGCAGATGGAGCGATGCTGTAGCGCAGGGCTACTAAAACTAATAACAGATGGTTTGATGAGTTTTAGACCGAACAAAATATAGTAAATATTTAATTCTTTTACAATACCTCCTCACAATTCTATTACACACCTCCACATCAACAAGCAGTCCCTACGTTTGACTTTGCAGATATGTCACCGATATATCTCACCTTTTCGTTTTTTAAGGCATGAAATGCTTTATGGTGGTTCAAAGCCCCGCTTTCCTCTTAAAAGGGGATGGGTTTTGGGTCCGAAAAGCACCTATGCTAAATCGAGACCCTGCTGCCTTCTTACAAGTGGGGATCCCTGCAAATGAAAAACAAATTCCTGCATAACTCGAGAACTAATCAAACAAATGAAACCAAAATTGGTATGGATGAGTTTTTGAAGGTAAAGAAATGTTTCTCATAGGGTTTGAAGCCCCTCCTCTCTCTGAAAAAGAGGCCCCTGTAAAAACGAAACTCGAATTTAAGCCAAGCTATGAGAATTATACCTATTGCCATGCTAATTTGTATGTAGGAGTATTTCGTCCGGGAGAGCATCCTATGATAGTTCAAGACCCCTCCATCTTCAGATAGGAGGCTGCCATGCAAATGAAACCAAATTTGTATGGGCGAGTTTTTCAAAGCAAGAAATGTTTTTATGGTATTTTAGATCCCTCTCACTCTGGAAAGGGGCTCAATACATACGAAACACAAATTTAAACCAAATATGAGAACTATCCTACCGCTATGCAAATTTGTATGCAGGTCTTTGGGTCCTGGAAAGGATCTTATGCTAGTTCGACACCCCTCCCCTTTAGAAAGGAGGACTCCCATGTAAATGAAAAACTATTTTCTGCATAACTCACGAACTAATCAAACAAATGGAACCAAATAAGGCATGTGGGAGTTTTTGTAAGCAAGAAATGTTTCTACGATGGTTGGGACCCCCTCATCTTTGGAAGAAGTGGCTCTCATACAAATGAAACACAAATTTGAACCAAACATGAGAATTATCCCAACAGGCAAACGCTTTTGCTTCTGAAAAACTTCATCAAAGTTCGTTACTTCCGCGCTGGGGAGAATACAAAAATAACAATCAAAAGTGTAGAAAGCCCATAATGGGAGAATCCATTAATTCATACTGGTGGGGATCAGCATTTGCACCACTCACCGTCGTTCTCTCCAAGATCTATAAGTCATAGTATGACGAGAAGAGCAAATATGTGAAATAGGCGGTGCATGCTAAAAATAAACCCAACAGCGGGAGATAATTCTCGCCCTTGTTAGGCAGTATTGGGAGACGGACAAATCGCTAGAACTAGAAACAAGCAATAGGTATAAGAGCCTGATCGGTTGCATAACCTTTGTCAGTCAAAGGGATTTCTCCTTGCCTACCCTGCATGGGGTAGTATGACAAAGGGTTTATGTGCCTGATCGGATACTACCGTTAAAATGCCCTCTGCTCGTTTTCAATCTTGTATCTTTCAATTTCAAAGCCTGCCGTTGCCCTATACGGAACTATCAATACACTTTCTCTTCATGTCTATTTGTTCTAGCAAAAAAATTACTGTCCGCTCCTAGCGCTTCACATGGAGATGAGAAATTATCTGCTTCTGAAAACTTCATCGAAATATAGTATTTAAAATTTTGAGTATTCACACCAGAAAATGGTTATAATTTTGAAAAACTGCCATGTGATTACCTTTAGCCCAAAACTTAAAATGTGATTCGAATTTGGTCGATAAGTTGTTCCGTTCTGGAATTATCACAGAAAACAAACCGTGTAAAAACAAATCGTGTAAGAGAAGACCTTAGTGCAGGTAAAAAAAATGAAGCAACAGGGATTTAGCGTAGATGTCTTACATTTTGAATGAAACACTCATCGTTAAATTTCTTTGGACATCATTGTTCAAGCTCTCCACTCGAAACGTAACACGGTTGATTTCAGAAATTATAGAACGGCATCCATATACAGGAATAGAGAGACGTAAGTCCCTACGTCAAAAAGACCAGGACTGGCTACTTATTATAAGTTGGTGCGAAGAAAAACAAAACGGTGGCATAGCCCGATCATGGTAACTGTGCAGGACGACGCTGACAGTGCTCAATTGCGTGGTATTGGCTGCTGAAACCTACGTCAAGCAAATTGAACATGTTCTTGGGCTGAAAGTTGTCAAGGAAACTAATAAAAGAACGTCTGTTGAAGAAGTCAGGATTTGGATTGGATTTGGATTGGATTTAGATATGGATTTGGATTGGATTTGGATTGGATTTGGATTGATTTGGATTGGATTTGGATTGATTTGGATTGACTTGGATTGATTTGGATTGATTTGGATTGGATTTGGATTGGATTTGGATTGATTTGGATTGATGGATTTGGATTGATTTGGATTGATTTGGATTGGATTTGGATTGGATTTGGATTGGACTAAGATTTGGATTGGTTTGGATTGGACTTGGATTGGATTGCATAAGGTTTCTAAACTACATTGCACGACCTTATTTTTCTGAAATCATCTACTGTCATAGGATTTTGAACTTTTGCAATTGGTACTTGTATAGATGCAGACGTGAAGATTGTTCTCGAAAACAATCGCAACACTATCTTTTGTTTACATCATTTATTTTTGCACGGCTAAAACTTGATGAAATGTCTTGCTTAATATTTAGAAGGTAATGTTTACAAGGTAAAATAAAGGCAAATCTGTCAAGTCGAGATCTGTCGAGACTGACTTTCGAGCAAGAAGTGCGTATACAAATAATCATGTGCAGGTCGTCGGAAAATCCACGGCCAATCCCACAGGTGGATCGGAAAAGAGTTGGGAATCGATACTTCGACCGTGTCCCGTGTGGTAAAATCATTCAAGGAGACCTAGACGATCCACTGACGAGGTGGAAGTGTGTAAGAAAGATGGCGTAAGTATTGGTGCACAGGATATGATGGGTAGCGTTAGGTCCGAGGGGCGGATGTTTACCCGGGGGATGTTGAATAGCCATGCAATACTCCAATCTTTTCGCACTAGCAACCGGCAGTGCTCCAGTATTAAAAACACATTAAAAATTTAGACAAGGTCTATCATCAGCACGATGAAAGTGAAACGATCAAAGCAACCACACTTCTTTTGTCACACCAACGAGACTCAGTCAGAAACACGAACGAAGCGATGGGAAAACGAAACACATGCGGAGCGAGACTCTGTATTCGACGTTGGTTGCTGTCTTTTTTGTTCAATCCAGAAGTTATTTGCAGCTGGTCGATTAATTCCATGCAAACATTTTAGCCATGGATCTTTTATTCAAATAATCTCTAGCGCTTCATAATTATCCGTTTTCATTTAATTTTTCCCTCTCCTTCATCGCCATCATGATTTCCATACATGAATTGCAAAACTCGTCAGTTCACTGGAAGCTCTAATCCAAACCCTTCTCCACCATCCATTGGGAAGTGTAACATCGCCGCCTGTATCTCATATTAGATGACGGCGACAACGACGACAACGACAAAGAGTATGAGCGAAGCATTAGAGAAAAGTTTTGTTTGGGCTAGCCGCCACAGTTGACCCCCTCGTGTGGAGCAACTTTACGAAATTGGGGAATCGTATTTTACAGATTATAATCCAATTACTTTGCCCTCGGGGCCATTCTTGCGTCACAACGCGATGCTGTTGCTTTTGCAGATTGTGCAGCAATGTGATCCCTTTGAAACCAGCTAACTCGGACACAACGGGTGAGGGCGATTTTCCTAAGCTTACAACTCCGGAGCGTGTGTACCAGCAGCATCGTCGTCGTCCGAGTGATTATGAAAAGTGAACCCAGGAGAGCATTGGCCACTCCGTCAGCAGTGGAGCTGGATGGGTTCATTCAACAGGAAAAAAGTAAGAAATTCCAACGCGTTCCCAAAGTTTACGAGTTTCCGGCCGAGTGATTTTATACGGTATGCAATTTTTGGTGTCCATCTTTTCCGAATCCGAGTCCGAGTGTTTCGCTGTGTATTCATTTTTTGTCCTCACTTTGTTGCTTAGCTGTGCATAAATTCCAGCATTCCACTGCGAGCGAGAGAGCGAAAGAGAGACAGAGAGCCTGCGAATTCTGAAGCCATAAATTTCCGGCTGAATGTAATTTGTTTTTATTTTAAACTATAAATTGCACTGATCCTCTTCTCTGGGCGGATTTTTGGAGAAAGGAGGCACCCCCCGGCTCCCGATTTGGCGTGGAAAATGAATCTAGTTTTTAAAAACTTGTTTGCAAGCAATAAAAATCGGATTTTCGGATCTGTATAAACTAATAAACGATAGGGGATTGCATTGTTGAGGTTGTGAAATATTCGACGAAGGGCCAACATGACATGGATCGGGTTTTTATGGGTTCACTTTGTGCTTTATGATGCAGACAAACCAATGAAAACGGGGCAGTGGGTCGAACTGCGTTAATAATGAGAAACCATTGGATTTTTTCTTATTTTTTTCATGATGAAATATTAAACGGTATTATTACATCGGATTGGAAACCTAACCACCTTGATCAAAATTTTCCCGGAATAACTACCGTGTGGCGCTATCAGTCACCCGATTTGAGTTCTCTTTTTGAAGGTTGCCACAGTTGTCATTGGCATTCTATGACAATTTTAGCATGAAAGTTTTACATTGCAAAGAAGCACTGTATTGAGTATACAGGTATACCTCGATAGTACGTCACATCAACTTTCTGACTTCAAATCGAAATTGCATAAATACTACTGGTTGTATCAAAATCTAATACAACCGAGTCAAACAGATTGCTCTTTCTTTTGTAGTAAAAGTTTTCAGATACAAACAGTAGTTTTATGCAATTTCGATTTGAAGTGCGAATGTTGATGTACGTACTATCGAGGGTATACCTGTATCTGCGAATGTGGGTGTACTCGATTTTGTAATAAGAGTACGAAAAAAATAGTAATTTCCATTTTAATTCTACCTTTATCACTTATCCTGACAGAAATGGGTAATTTCGTCTACAATGTGCGGCCTTTTTAAGTGTAGTGTACTAACGTTTGCAATAAAAAAAATGACTTTCTAATCGGATGGTGATAAAAAAGCCAGATAATTGCTTTTGATAAATTTCCCATGGAACGGAAGCATACTTGCAAAAAATTCTACGCCCTTGCGAGCGGTCTTCCAGCAGTTAACAGGAACATTCGCCATGGCGGACGAAAACATCCGTGTAGGCATGTTTTGGGTTCTTCCTTCGTTTTATTTATCAATTCCTCCTCAGTTTTCGCCACAAAATTGCTGGAGTAGATCTTACGCTTCAGGTTGGCCCAAAAATTGTCGATGGGACGCCAGCTGGGGGACGTTGGGCGGGTTCGCCGACTTAGGTACCACATCGATATTCAACCGCTCCATCTCCTCCAACGATCGCTTCGAGTAGTGTGCCGACGTCAGATCCGGCCAGAACATCGCGTCTTCGCATGGTATTTGTTGATGAACGACGCAATTTCCGGCAGGAATTTCGTACTATAAAATTCCCTGTTCACGGCCAGTCCGGAGCAAAAGAAGAGCGGCTTTGACATCCCCTTATTGCTGATTGTCAGCCACAGCAGAACTTGGTGTGTGAAATGAACTTCACCTCGGAGCTCATTTTCTTCGTGGGGAAATAATATACAAAGTGTCCTGCCAGTCGTTGCCATCCAGGGTGAGATAGGTCTCGTCGTCCATCACCACCGCCACGTCGCGATTCGCCGGGAAAATCTGGTTGGCCATCTTATTCAACCGCTGCCGCTGAGTCATGCAGTTCCGAAACCAGTGGACGCGACATCCGCTTCCTGACATGTATGTTCATGTTCGCCAGGTACTTTTCACTGTTTGACCGGTTAAACCAACTTCCTGGTCAAGCGCACTCAGCGATGTAGCCACTTTTCCCTCGGCCTTCCTCTTCAGCATCCTTTGGAGCTTCTTGTCGCTTAGGATCGTCGGCCGTCCGGAACCGGGGCTCTCTTTCGATGCTCTGATTGTTGTCTAATAGTGCCAAGATGTTTGTAGATGCCAGAACAGGCGTATCACGGCGTCCAAAAAGTGCCGCACGATGTCCGTTTTTGACCAGGCGGGGTGCCGTTCTTTGAATGCGTACACTTTTGAATGGGTTGCTTCACTGTTTTTGCCATCACGGTTAGAGCCGCAAATTTTGTCTGCTGACTCATGGGTTACTATGATTGATGACGCATGGGAAGTTTTGTCAGTGCAGTGAAAGTAAACCCATGAAAAATCGGCAATTTTAGAATTTTTAGTTCATTTTTTAATGCACACGTTAAAACTCGACGAATTCAGCAACCGCCGAATTCACCTGATTTGAGTTCGAGTTTTTACTATTCAGTCGAGTCAAGAAACCAACCAGCACTCAAGATTAGATCATGGAAAAATTGAAGATGGCTGTAATGGCTATACCGCAGACCGAATAACGGGTGTCCACTAAAAAATGAGAATGATTTCAATACTTTTCCATCAGAACAAAAACGGCCGCATAGAAATGTCACTTTAGATTAATGAATCGTTGCACTCTCCAGAAAATTTTCATACACTCTTATTTCACTCTAACATGTTCAGTCGTGTTCAGCATGCCGTCGAAACAGGAAGAACTGCGCGCGCGCGTTGTACAATTCTTTCAAGCGAACGAAGATCGTGGAAAAAAATACACGGTGGACCATTTTTGTCGTGAAAAAGTTCCGTTATCCACCGTATACCGTATCCTGGCATGCATGAGAGCAACCCGGAAGAAAGGTTGTGGCCGTCCAGCGAAAATAATGAATGAGAAAACGCTCCGCTCGCTGCGCAGCATGTTCAACAACAAGGATTCGGTAAGTCAACGGGAAGCAGCCCGAAAGTTCCATTGTTCGAAGTCACTCATCTGCAAGACGCTAAAGAAAGAAGGAATAGTGTGTAGAAAGAAAACCAGATCCCCAGAGTACACAGATGAGCAGATTCAAACCGTGAAATCCCAATGCCGCTGGATGACTCGGAATTACGGCGGAAAATCTTTCGTTCTGGACGACGAAAGCTACTTTCCTCTTTCGAAGTCTCAGATACCGGGAAACGACCGATTCTACACTAAGGACAAATCTACTACTCCTCCAAAAGTAATGTATAAGTTCAAGCACAAATTTGAATCGAAGGTTATGTTATACATCGTAATATCCGATAAGGGTATTTCGAAGCCGTGGTTCAAACCAAGCGGTTTGGCCATCAACCAGGAGGTGTACCAAAGAGAGTGTTTGCAGAAAATACTCATCCCATTTCTTAAACAACATCACTCGGATGGCAAATACGTGTTTTGGCCGGACAAGGCATCATCGCACTACGCAAAAAAACGCTAACGTTTTTGGAGGCCAAAATATACCATATGTCCCAAAAGACCGGAATCCGACAAATTTGCCACAGTGCCGTCCTATCGAGGATTTCTTCGGTCTTTTGAGCTACATGGTATACAAGGATAATTGGAAGGCCAAGAACACCAAGCAACTTACCAACAGGATCAAAAGCTGCATCCGAAAAATCGATGTGGCTGCCGTCCAACGGTCATGTTCCAGCATAACGACTAAGCTGCGCCACTGGCGGACCACGGACCATATGACAATATTCACTAAACTTAGTTTGAAGATTTAAGTTGACCCTTTTAATAAAATAAATCAGTTTGAACAAAACTTCACTGGTATTTTATTCCTGACCCATTCTTTTCGTTCTCATTATTTAGTGGACACCCGT
>JASCZW010020398.1:0-12320 GCA_034211315.2 Aedes japonicus | reverse complement strand
TTGCATTACTACCCTCAAATTTTCACTAGCCAGCATAATACCGCCAAGTCCTGATGCTTTGCTTGCCTTTAGCGACTTTTTCTGAAATCGTCATTCGTAGCCGTCAGCTCGTTACCTTTCCCTACGGTGCCGTTGCCAACCATCCTTCCACCGCCATGACAGCGTTATGGTCTGGGATGCTGGAACGCTGGTCATGCAACAATTCGACGGCGATGGGAAGCCAGGTACTCGGGTCGTGACGCGGAAAGAGTCCCCAAATGACCAACTGCAGTAGCTTCGGTGATTGCTCGGTTGGAGCTGCCGCACCATCGGTTTTGACCATTACCACCCTATAGGGTTCCACCCTATTAGCTTTCGGAAACAAGCCCTCAAAGCAGGCGAGCCTACTGACCTTTATCTCCTTCTTAAGCGCGGTCGCACACAGTTGATCGCTACAAGGCTCCTGGGTTTCGCTCATGCTTCGTTTTCGCTCAAGCACCTCTTTGAATATTTCTTCATCGAAGAATGATGTCCTCCATCTGCGGGCGAGTGGAGTGGGTGCTCTTCCCTAGTATTGGAAACGATACTACAACGAGCCGCCTACTGGTCGCTATGGGTGTTGCCATCCTTCAGCTGATCATCAGGACTGCAGAACGTCACGTCAATGAACGACTCCTCTCAATTTCTATGGTAGGTACTTTTGGTACATTCGTTGACCAGGTCTTCGTTGAGCTAAGGCCTCAAGCAGATGGTAAGGCGTCTCCCCCACCGCAGCGTCCAGGCATTAAGGTAACCCACTATTACCAATGAGTTTTCGGCCAATTAGCTCCGTTGTCATCCGATCAACCTTTTGTGAAAACTGGACAATCGATCAGAGCACTTAGCTGAGCGTAACAGCTGCAGAAGAATACTGCGAACAACTATCTGCCACAACTATATGTCCACCAATCTTGTCAGAGTCCCCTGATACAGTGCTGCTACAGACAGCGATCATGCAAGTGTTCGCCGCCAACGGGTAAACGTAGTGAGCCAGAGTGCTGTTAGATCTAACATCGCAGTTGGGCCTGATCACAGAGAACGTCGTCTGAAAGCCGGCAAAAAGTGGTGCCGCTATCAGTGTCTTCAAAAAAAAGTTAGAGGTACGAGCAACTCTGTAGGTGTTCACGTTTAGATGTGCTCACACTGCATAGATTTCAAAACTTTCCAATCTTTTCACATCTTGAAGACTTCACCATAACTCTTGCTAACTCTTCATGGAAATTTCCGCCAAATGCCGTTTTAGCAGACCCACAGTATCATTAGCCAAATACTAGTACTGTACTAGGATTTCCTGCTTGATGGATTTCCCAAGCTTGGTCTTGAGAAACCGACACTCCAGAACACTGTCGGGTAAAATCGGTCAAGGACAGTCAGTTGCTCAAATATTCAGTACTCGATTTTGAGAATACGAATCATGTCGAGTCGAGTAGCTCAGGGCAATTTGAATCCAGGGCGTTTTTAGTCAGTTCGTAGCACCCATTCATCCTGACCTCGCTTCAGAAAGTCGTTTCGATGCAAAGCAATCATTCATCAAGCTGATTATCGGCAGCTGGATCTAAAGTTGCTTAGTCGGTAAAGGCACAGAATTATCAATCAGGAAATTACGGGTTCGATTCCCGGTCCGGACGGGCTTCGAGTTGGAGATTTTCTTGACTTCCCTGGTCGTTGAGTATGCTTTTGCCACACAATAGACAAATCAAGCATTGGTATTGGCTTGGAAAGTTCTCAATTAATAACCGTTGAAGGGTAATTAGAGCAAACTGAGAGAGACAGCAGATTGCTCGCAACAGAACCGCCAAAAACATAGATCAAGAAGATGGACCACATGAAAAATGTGGACGATTCTTCGAGTCAAGCTCGCTTATTGCTTTGTCCTCCTACGATCCAGTCCACTATATGCTTTGGCGAAAATCATCTTCCGTACCGATTCATACCGATTCAAGAATTTCGACGTAGAGAATATGTAGACTGAGGTTTACATCGAAGCAGAAGGAGGTCTTTGCAAACAACTGCTAACGACGTTACTATTCTGCGGCTTCTGCCAGCTTCAAGTTCAACTAATATTTCTTTCGAAGATTGCCTCTGAACTGAGTGACGAACGATCAATTTTGACGCTGACTTCGTCTTTCATGCCGTACAAAACTTTTAACTCTCCGAATCCAATGGCAAGCTTCTAAGGACACGTATAGCTACGCTGGTCTCCAATGTTCAACAGAAGCTCTCATTATTAGTCACGTGGTGGGATCCGATCTTGTCTCACTGTTCTTGCATTTTGAATACCTCGGTCCTGTTGTAGTTTTGGCCGAGATCTTCCTCCAATCCACAGACATCTGAATAGCAGCTGTGTTGGAGAGACTACTCAGGCCCTGAATGATGAACAGAAGGTATTATTACTCGTCACATTGTGGTCTCGGATGTACTTTGCATTTAGGATCTGCCATAGTTTTGGAAAAAAAGATCTTAATAGAATCCGCAGACACCTGAATAGAACCAGTTTTGGAGTGACTATTTGGGGGTCCGAATGTTCAACTGAAACTATCATAACATTTCGCGTTGTGGTCTCCAATCTCGGTTAACTGTTCTGGCACTTGTCTCGACTCTCCTGTACTACAAGGTCAATGCAAGCATCGATTTGAAATCACTGAACACTGTCAACACTGAAAATTTGTCTCAGGGGGTCGCTAGAATTCATAAATGACCGATTTAAATCGGCACAAATTTAGTAGCTCTTCAGCTCCTTCGTGGCCTTAGAGATCATTTGCTTCTCCGTTTTTGGCCCCTTAGTTATTGGAGAAGATCTTCTGTATGATTTTTTTGCAGCTGGGAGACGTTGAGAGAGTTGTCGATCTTCGGCATAACATTTATCTTCAGCCGATCCATCTCCTTTGCTGATCTATCTCTTGACAAATTGGGTCGAGGCCAGGTTCGGCCAAACGAGCACATCCTGCTTATTTTCAAAGATCATTTTAACTGGGCTGTCGTCCGACATTCTTACGACATGCCCAGCCCACCGTAGTCGACCGATTTTAGCGATTTGTATGATGGGAGTTTCTCCCAGCAACTGATGCAATTCGTGGTTCAATCGCCTTCTCCACGTTCCGCATTCAGTTCTTGCTGATCGTCAGCCACTGGAAGATCTTCTTCGGAAACTTGGTGCCGGAGATAAATTTGACGTCAACCTTTACCTTCATGGTCAGTCGTTGCCATTGAGTGTCTAGTTGGTCTCGTTATCCATTATGACTACGAAGACGCCCTTCGCCGGACCGATGTTTTCCACCATTTGCAAACAAATAACAGTGTCATTTGTTCCTGTACACAACAAAGTTGCCACGCTTTGCGATGCGTAGGTGGAATTACCCACTAGGTGGCAGGGTAATCGCACGAGAAATTGCTAGAAACAGTCAATTTTTTATTTGCATCCGTTAGCAGGGGAATGCACAAATACTGGGTGATTTAAGCACTGGACTCTAGAGAAGCGGAAACTCTTCGAAACTAATAAGAAAGCAAATGGCACCGATGATTTCAAGAGAAGATAGAGAATCGTCACGGCGGGCGTATCTGAGGATATCATATGGAATCAGATGGTAGGTGTACCACAGAAATTTCGAGAATTTTACAGATATAATGATTAACATCTTAATCTACTGTTTTAATCAAGATATAACTCTATTATTGTGAAATAAACAATCGATTTTGTTAAATTATGTGTAACATTTTCTGCTGCTATTATTTTGGTGTCCAAAATTTAACGTGGACAGGCTTTACATATTCAAGAAATCAAGATACTTGGTTTGAATACGGTTGAGTAATAACGATGAATTACGGGTAGAGTAAAATCAATAAAATCTCAATATAACTCAACTGATGCATCACAAGGGTCAGATATCATCACAGTTAGATCTGCTAAAAATGATGCAAAAACCCTCACTACATTACTCCTATTTTATAAGCCTAATCTCCGCAATTGCGCGATTTCAGACCACTTACGCCGGGTCCGAAAATAACCCCACAACCCCCCGTTTGTTTTAATGCTTCCGATATCGATACCTCTACAAAGCATCCGGCGCGCATTTCCCCCCTCTGGCGATCGCAGCGCTCAGCGCCGAATCGATCGGAAAGATCACTGCCAAGGCCCTCACGGTTGCACTCAAAAGCCAATAAAGTAAAGCGCTTCCCTTTTAACACTTACCGTCATCGAAGTGAGGAAAAATGAAACAAACAAAAAAACAGAGGAAACTTCTCGTCATAAGCAGCGTCGGCAGTCGGCCGATGATCGTGATGCAGATCTGCGCACACGCGTCCGAACGACCTTCTCGGGAAGTTTTAATATCTTCGCACACCACCGGTCCACGGTAATTGACGACCATTACCCACCCCGCGCGAGCGAGCGCGATAAACGATTTATCCGTTTTCACACAAACACACACACCATTATTTTGGGGTCTGGGATCGCGAATCAGAACGAGAACCTGCCGGAGCCGGGCCGGAACAGGAACGATTTTCTGTTCTTTTGTTTTGGCGTTGCTTGTTTTGACGGTTCGGTGGGAATGATGATCGACCCCAAAACCACGAGCTCGTGGGACCCAGATAGGAGGCAGCCATTAAATAATGGCCATCGTCGGGTTTGTCTTAATTGGGCTCGTTGCTCGGAGGTACTTTCCCAAATCGCTTCGCCGTCCAGACCAATTTTGGAATGTAAAGTGTTGAATGGTTTTAGGAATTATATTGTAATCTTCTGCATCGCCCAAGGTTCGATCTAGTAAGCGTTGTGGCATAAAACATCCGGCCGAAGCAGCGAAAAAAAAGCATTATGTTTTAACCCTTTTACCAAGTGATCTGTCCTTGTCCGAAAACGTAAACAAGCATTTAAATTGGTCGAATAAGATGTGTAGGAAAAAAGTAATAGCTGCGCGTTGAAGACGGTCATTACCTAGCGTCTTTTCTTCGGCGGAGCAATTATGGTACTGTGGTGGAATTTATCAGATTCACGAACCAATCTCCTGACCGACGGTGGTGAGCATTAAATGTGAGGAGTCTTTTGAAGCGATTTTGATAAAAAATTGGATCGACACGGCTCACATCTCTTCGCACAAAGCCATTTGGTTGAAAAAAGGGACAAATACTCTAATGTATTGCGACTGCTTTTCCGCAACCGTCGCGCCGCTCATTGGCTAATGGATTTGTTCGTACTTTTCGGAAGCGCTGTTGTTTTTGAACCAACCTGACAGTCACACATGTGAATAATGGTGGCGGTGGGTTAGGACTTTCAGCGTAATGAATCCGCTGTTGGCTGATGCGCTGAAAATGCTGCCAGTTAGTTGAGTGCTCTCGGAAGTTGCTTGTCCGACGGCGGTGAAGGAAGTAGGCGCAAATAGAATTCCGAGGTTGCCTACTGGGTTTTTCAATTAAAGGGGACTTCTTCTCCATACAGTTACTACCGTATGCACGAAAAAAAAAACATTAGACTGTCATGACGTGGTCAGTGTAATCCACGAGAATGCAATTTAAGTGATGTGAAATGAACGAAGGAACAATCGATGTTTGAAATAGGCGATAAGTTGGCTTCGGCTATGTTGACCCGGTATTCCAAACCCCTAATTCCTTCCTTAGTCTCAGTCGGTAAAGAAGCGGCTACAAAGCCACACCATGCTATTTTCAGCTTCGCATTTATCCATCGACATAAACTTTAGTCCACCTAGCCCCCATTGAGCAAGATAAGGCGCTAAACCTTGGCAATTATTGCCAGGCTTTTGGTTCAAATGCCAAAAGTTCACCCACAGGCAAAAGGAGCATAAACTAATCTTTCTAGCATCTACGCTCCCAACGATAAAGTACAAATTATCACACTGTTTAACTCTACATGGAAGCGTTTGGTACGGGAGGTTCACGCTTTCTTCATTCCCTTGATTCAAAGTAGTAGATCGATCTTTCTGGAATCGCTCTATTTCTTGGAATCCTCTCTGCGGCACATACTACGCAGTTGGCCTGGCCGATGACAAGAAAAATGATGTATTCAAGAAACCATCATTTTCCAGGATGCCTTCAAGAATTGGCTGCGTTAGTGTGAGATTAGATTAGATTAGAGTACTCTCAGTCGGTAAAAGAGCGGCTATAAAGCCACACCATGCTTGAGCTGATTGGGTTCGATTCCCGGTCTGGTCTAGGAATTTTTCGTTAAGGAAAATTTACCACACAATCATACCAATGCAAAAATGGTACCTTGCATCGACGGCTCTCAATTAATAACTGTGGAAGTGCATTTAGAACACTAAGTTGAGGCCAAGCAATAAGTTAATTGCTAAAGCAATAACCTTGAAATGCTAAGAAAAAAGAAAGAACTCAGGATCCTTCCTTCAATACACTTCACTGATTGTTACTCTTAAAGATTGTACTAAAAGAAATGCAACAGACAAAAATGATCCCGAAAAATTCGGCTAGAAAAATTATGTATGATGTATGATGTATGATTTGTACTACCACCCATTGTAACACGGAAACTAAGTCCGACAGCAATGGGCTCTTCTCGCTGTTAGACTTGATCCAGCTTTAATAACCACTGAATGTCCTAATCATGCCATTGTATGAAGGGCCAAAAATGGGTTAGGTGGATCGATAGGTAACATCACTTATACGTTTCCACAGGGATAAAAAAAATCTCCTTCCAACAACAAGATTGAACAATTGGTCAAAAGAGCAAGCCATCGAACATGAGGATGCCCCAATGGGCGGGGAGAAGAGCTGGAGGTTGGCATTCCCACTCTCCCCATCCAGAGTGCTTCAATCGGGTGCCCTGATGGTCCCTCCCATTCCCATGAAATATTGTTATGCAAATTAAAAATACTACAAGCATTCGTATCTATATATATGGTCTTCATTCGGTTGATCCTGAAATGCAAGAAATGTTGTTAATTGTTAATGTGTAGAGTTCTTTGGATCCACGCTTATGCACGCTTTTGTTCGTTTTCAGCAAAAAAGTTATTTGAGGTATTCTGAAAAAGTTTGTTAAATCTATTGAAATTGTACAGAATTGGTCACTATTTGCTGCTTGGTGTTGATTTTATAACAGCGATCCACTTTTATTTTTGCTGACCCAATAGTGATTGCTCCTGAGTTAGGAGTTGCTCCTGAAACAGGGAAGATTCAATTGAATTAAAGAATAATGGACATAAAAAACAATAAGTAATATTTAAATAATCTATGATGCAAAATCAATAAAACAATATCATCAAACATAACCTGGAAGACCTGAAAGATATGAGAATGGAAAATTATGACATGCTTTACGGGTAGCACCCCATCACTTTGCTATTGTCAAAATGACAAAATTGCCCAAGCTACGCCAACCAGCGTCTCCATGTTTCAGCTGGCAGTCTTTTGTGATCGTATGACTCGTGGAGGCGTGAGGTAGGAACTTGTGAGGACCAGAGGTCGGTCCCACCCTCCTTCGAAGTTGTCAACTCACCATTTGAAGCCCAGGACTAACATACATCCTCAATGTGTAAGAACTGGTGATCCCAAACTAAGACAAAACCGGCGCCGGGCTCACCCGAATGGAACTGGGAATGTGTTGACGAGATACTTGCTTTGAAGGAAGCCGAAAAAATTCTCTGCCCTTCCTCGAGAAATCACTGGATAAAATTGTTGGGTTTTCAGTGGGATCCATTTTGGTAAACGGTGTGCTGAATTCAACTGACGTCGGCAGCGAATCAGATATTTAACTATGTTTCCGGTTTATTCTCTGTACAGAGATGCACATTAAAGTTTTATGCAAATTTTGGCACCGATTTAAACCAACAGTAAGGATGCTGTCTGGACTACTCACAAGTCTATACAAAATCGTCAAAACGTCGAAAGTAACAATTGTAAACAATGACTTCAAACGTAAATTTCCTGGAAATGCAAGGTTGCTTACATCTATGTCCACTACTGACGGGAAGGTAAGAGCTCCCTGTATCCGTTTCTGGTGCTATTTTGTTTGTGGGAGTAAGTAAATCCCATAAAATTACACTAGATGTCATTGTTTACAAATGTTACTTTCGACCTTTTGACTATTTTGTCTAGAAGTGTGGGTAGTTTATTTCAACAGTATTAAAAATATGATAATACATCGAGTTCGAGGACCGATTTAAACCAATAGTAAGGATGCTGTTGGGGCCACTCACAAGTATGGGTTGTTTATTTCAATGGAATACAAAAATACGTTGAGACATAAAACTTGAGGACCGATTCAAACCAACAGTAAGGATGCTGTAAGGGCGACTTACAAGCGTGGGTGGTTTATTTCAATAGAATACAAAACAAATTTTGTGGATATATGATGTGAAAGGTGTGGCCCAGATGGTAGTCTGAATGGGGATAGAAGAGTAGGCCGCACTGACCGCAAAATCTGACGTGTGAAAATTTCTACAGCGTAAAATTATGATTTTAAAACATTTTAATATTGTGAAAAATGTTCCGAAAAGTGTGTGCAAATTATATTTTTGTCACTAAGAGGGCGACCCGTGTAAACAGGTTTTATGAAGATATCTTTGTGACCAGTGTCTAGTGTTGTGGTCAAAAATACACCGCCGAGCGCAGTGAAAAGTGTCTTGGAATGATTAGGATTGTAGGCACATATACGTACAGTTGGTACAGGTTCTCGAATAGGAAGTGCTTCTTTCGCCGGGCAATAAGCAATTGAATCAGGAACCCCTCGATAGTGGCAAGGGTGGAAGAACAAACGGTGGACGTCGTTAGTTGAAAATTTAGACTGCGGTAGTAAATAAGTGCGTGAATGACCTGCGAGAGGAGTTTGTAGGATAATGTGACGTGTATAAATTGTGATTCCGTTTTTATTTGCAAACCGAGATTGTAAAAGAGGGGAAGAAACCCGTGAAACATACTTCTTTTATTATATAGTGTGTTTGAGTTGATAAGAAGGAAACTAAGTTCATAAAGAAATTGTTTGTGAAGTTAGCCAACAGCTAGATATTGGTGGTACCTTTTTCTTGAAACAGTCGAGCACGAAGATGCGGATTTTCTGTGCGTTTTAATAGTACTATTTGGACCATCTACGATTGGGACTGGGCATTGAACTGACGACTGAATTGGTAAGCTCGTTCTATGGTTACTCATTATGTCTAACCGGTGCCAAACATTTGAAACTCTTTGCAAACCATGAATATACGTATACATGTATGTATGTGTGAGTGTGCGCAGCAATCCAAGAAATCTGACAAGTTCTCTTTCAGTACCCGTTCTTATATCTTTAGACATTTTTCTCTTTTCAGAGAGCGAGTAATGGCGCTATATCCATAAGCCATAGGCAGCTAGGACTATAGTTAATGCAAAAGTCCCAACCGTTTGAAGAGAAATGGAGCATCACTTAACCTTCTTAAACTAGATGCTCCCAACGACCATTTCTGAATACATTTTTGTTCTGTACACAGGGCATTCTGTTCAACTATTCTCTTCGAATATTCATTTCCTTTTTCCTTTGATATCTACCGAAGGCTACGTGGGTTCGCCGTGTGTTCTTAAGGTCCAAATCCTCCCTATCACCAACGGTTGCATGGACGTGGACAGGTGAGCGATCGAGGAGTGTCTTCGTGGAGATTATTGCGTGAAGAAATGTATCAGACACTGATTTCGTTTCATGGTGGCATGCACTGCCTTCAACGAATTATTCCTCATCGTAGCTCCAACCACGTAGCTCCAATGCTAATGCTAATTTGATGTGTAAGGTGTGGCTCAGTTAGAATTGCTACATAGACTATTGCGCATATTTCACATATACAATTAACAAAACAATTTAGAGGGAAAATACAAAAAAAAAATCCCGGAAAACGTTTCATCAATCGGCGCACATTATTCGCATCTATCGTTTTGGCAAGCTTATCCCACTTGGTTCTCAATTCATTGATGCTTTTGACGACACTGCTATTCACCTTCAGGTTCCGCTTCATAATAACCCAAAATCTCTCTATCGGTCTGAGCTGGGGACAGTTTGGTGGGTTGAGTTCTTTCGGTATAAACTGAATCCCGTTGGTTTCATACCACTGTAGTAGTGGTGATGAATGGCAGTATTCGCCTTTGGAGACATTCCGTTCTGTATAGCTCTGAATTAAATGTAAATCAGTGATAAAAATCTTGGTCCTCCTACCGCAGCTAGAGATGCCTTACAAAATGATGTATTTAAATTTATCTGCAAATCTGGCAGGAACATCTTCCCGAGCCATAGCTAAGTAAAATTTGAAATCAGCCTTTACATAGATTTCATCAACCATGAGGGCACACCCATTGAATTTGGTCAACAAAATTCGGGTAGAAAAATGATCCCGAAAAATTCATTTTAAGTGGAATATTTTTAGAAACTCTCAGGGAATATATAAACACATAAGGACTGTATCGTTGATTATGAGTACACTTAAAAATTGCTGTATTTAAACATTTTTTATTTATTTTGCAACTTAAATTCATTTACATTGTTTATTGACCATCAAAAAGCCCATTACATCAGTATTCACTTAATTTTTCGTAGATCTGGCCAGCTCTCGCAGCTTCTTCTCGATGTTTCTCATGAGGTTTTGAACAACCGTTTGCTTACGTTTTGCTTACGTTAACCCAGTCTTTTTTTAATTTGATGATGTCATCTGCTCCTCTAGCCTTCTTTCGCAGCTTTCCTTCCATCAAAGCCCAAAATTTCTCAATGGGCCTTATTTGCGGACAATTTGGAGGATTCATCGCCTTTTCCACAAATTGGACACTGTTCTCTTCATACCAGTCCAAGGTGGAACGCGCAAAGTGGCAGGATGCCAAATCAGGGCAAAACAGTGTCGAACCTTTGTGTTTTCGGATTAGTGGCAGAATTCGTTTCTGCAGGCATTCCTGCCGGTACATTTCGGCGTTCATATTTGCGGTAGTGAAAAAAGGAGTCGATTTCATATCGCACTGGAAAATTGCTTGCCAAACCAATACCTTTTTTCGGAACTGTGCCCCTGGCAATGCCTGTAGTCCAGACGTAATTTTCGTGACGTACGTATGTCCAAAACGTAAGGTCTGTATCCGCAATAATCCGGACACTTCAAAACATGAATATAACATAAATTTTATATTTCCGTCGTAGTCGCTCAGGTTCATGGGATGTGTTTTAACAATTCGCGAAGACAAAACATAGTTATTCGGTATTTGCAAAAAAATCGAACTTTGCGCTTAACTCCGTCCATTTGGGTTTGTACAGACTCTTCAGAAATCGTAGAAGCCGTCTCTGTCCAAATTTGCTGGAACTGTTTGATGTCTTTGATTCCTTGCTTCTTTCCAGAAAGCTTCCGCTTCATCAGAGCCCAACATCTCTCGATTGGTCGCAGCTCTGGGCAATTTGGCGGGTTTTAGGTTTTTGGTACAATGTTCACTTGATTTGCTTGGTACCAGTCCATCACAGTTTTAGCATAGTGGCATGATGCCAAATCGGGCCAGAACAAAGGATTTTCTTTGTGACTTTTGATGAAGGGTAGCAATCGCTTCTGCAGACACTCTTTCTGATTGATCTCCTTGTTGATTGTGTCTGTAGTGACGAAAGATTTACTATTTTTGCCGCACGTGCAAATTGCTTGCCACACAAGGTATTTTTAGGGAAATTTCGATGCCTACTTCGTTCTGAAATGCTCAGCTGTAGCATTTCTGGCCATAGCAGAATAAAAAGCCAGGCCTGGAGTTGCTTGAAATCCTCCAGGACATAAGTTTCATCGTCCATAACAACGCTTGAAAACTTCGTCAAATATTCGCAGGACAAACGTCGAGCCCGTGATTTTGCTGCCAAGTTCTGTTTGTCGTTGCGATTTGGAACTGTTTTTACTTTATGCGACTTAAGTCCCAAACGTTGTTTTGATTTTTGGACAAAACCAGGCGACATCCCTATTTTACGAGCCACCGTTCGAATGGAGAGATTCGGGTTTTTCGTTAATATCCTTTTCACCTTCCGGTCCATGACAGGATCAGCGCGTCCAATGTTTTTGTCACTTCTCGGTTTCCTCTCCACAGTCAAACGTTCTGAAAATGATTTGAGCACATCGTGAACAGTGAATTAAGGCAAATCCAATGTTTTTGCAAGGTCCCGTATTGACAAGTCAAGATTTGCCGTACGGCCGTACAAAATTCGCTCGCGCACTTGTTTTTCTTTGGTCGCCATCTTGAATACTAAACATGAAATGTAAATATCAATCATAGTCTTCTTCATCATAGAATCGCAGCTATACCACAGTGAAATTTTACAATGATTTGAAGGTGTCCGGATTAATGTGGATACAGATTTTAGTCGTACCGCT
>JASCZW010020397.1:0-12332 GCA_034211315.2 Aedes japonicus | reverse complement strand
TGCTTTGAGATTTGATTACGTATTGCTGTAGGGAACCAGATTCCGAATGATCTGGTGATCCGATGTTAGGCAGCGTGCCCTGTACCGATTGATAGACTCACTAAAACGATCGTCGAGCATTTTTATCTCGGCCAGACGGTGGACCTCAGATGTTCTTGTCCTCGGAGGGTGTTCATTATCATCCTGAGGAACTTGTTTTCGTACTCTCTGAAGTTTCAGGAGATGTGTTTTTGCACAACTCTCCCAGATTGGCATTGCATACTCGATGACCGGAAGTATAATTTGCTTGTAGACAGCAAGCTTATTTTTAAGGGATAATGTAGACCTTCTGTTGATCAATGGGTACAGTAGTTTCAACAGAGTATTACATTTTGTGACAGTTTTGTCAACCTGATCCCTGAAGAATAAGCTTGCTGTCTAGAGTGACACCAAGATAGACAGCTGATTTGGTCCATTCCACCGTTGTGTTGTTCAGGCTTATTTTACAATTCTCAGGCGGGACAAGTCTGGGAGAATTAGAATGTGGAAACAGGATGACCTGGGTTTTCGCTGCGTTGATACAAATCTTCCATTCAGTGAAGTATTCTGACAGAACATTCAGGCTTCGCTGCAGTTTCGCGGCAAGCGCTCTTATTACCCTACCATTGTGGACGACTGCGGTATCATCGGCGAACAACGACAGAGATCCATTTTCAGGGGCAGGGGTATATCCGAGGTGAATAGATTGAACAGAAGTGGACCTAATATACTTCCCTGCGGAACACCGGCGGAGATCTCCTGACTACCGGAAACTGCACCATGCAATGAAACACGGAATGTCCTGTCAGAGAGATAATTTTTAATAATCTTTACCAGGAAGATTGGAAGATTGTATCGCTTAAGCTTGTACACCAAGCCATCATGCCACACATTATCGAAGGCCTTCTCGATATCGAGAAGGGCCATAGCGGATGTTTTCGAAACAGACTTGTTCCGCCTGAGGATGTTCATGACTCGATTAAGTTGATGGACTGTTGAGCGACCATGACGGAAACCGATCTGCTCATCCAACAGGATATTGAGCTCGTTAGCAGATGTTAGAAGCCGACGGTGGATCGCTTTCTCAAACAGTTTAGATAGACCTGAGAGAAGGCTGATTGGTCTGTAGCTTCTGGAACATGAAGGATTTTCCCAGGTTTCCGAATCGGGATGACTTTGGCTGACTTCCAGCACGATGGGAAGTAGCCAAGACGGAGACATTGGTTAAACACCACCGCCAGATGGTTGTAGAACTGCGGGCTCAATTGCTTGAGCTCCAAGTTAAAAATATTGTCGAAACCAGGGGCCTTCATGTTCTTAGAGGTCTTGATATAAGTCAACAATTCGTCAGCTGAGATCTCCAAATCTTCGGAGAAGTCGTTAGGACTTTGGTCGATGTTAGTTATAAGCGCGCTAACGGCAGCTTCGTGTGGACTGACGATGTTTTGACCGAGATTGTGGGAGCTGACGAAGTGTTGACTTATCTCATCAGCCTTCTCTGCAGGTGTTATCAACCGATCCCTAGAGTTATTGACGTCTAGTGGGATCAACGGTGGAATGGGCCTTGGCTTAGTTTTTAAAATTTTTGTCATCTTCCAGAACGGCTTAGCATAATCTGGGAAGAGCGAATTTTGTCAGCGAAATCATTATTTCTAAGGTCCACCATTCTGGCCTTAATAATTTTAGAAACTTGATTGCAGTGACGTTTTAGAGTTGGCAAACCAGTTCGCTGGTATTGCCTCCGTATGGCGTTGCGTAATTGTATCAAATCTTTAGTGGGTCTATCAATGGGTACAGAGTTGCTCACCTGTTCAATCGCTGGAATGTGTTGCTCCCGGGCCTGGGAGATCGCCTGTTCGATGGACTGCAGTTGTTGATCGATGTCATCGACCGACTCGAGGTGCACGTTGAAATCGACGGTGTTGTCGACGTGTTGTCTGAACCTCTCCCCATCTGGCACGATGATAGTTCCGTCTGGTGATTCGATGCCGGTTGACCGAGGACCCAACTTCGACCACCACCGGATAGTGGTCCGAACTGAGCTCCTGGTGCACTACCGGCTGGGCGATGTTGTTCCCCATGTTGGTGAGGAAGATGTCGATTGTCGAATGGATCCGGATCCGCTCAACCGGGTGGGAGTATCCGGGCCCAGGACGGTGTAATGTCCCTCTTCCAGGTCTTCCTGTAGAATAATTCCGTTCCGATTCCGCCGGGTGTTTCCCCATGTTTCGTGTTTCGCATTCATGTCGCCGGCGATGATGAACTGCCCCTGCCTCCGAGTTAGCTTACGGATGTCGTTTCGTAGGGCCGTTGTTGTTCCGTTGTTGGTACTGGCTTGCTTGGGACAATAGGCCGCGATGATGGTGATTGGGCCGACGGCAGTTTCGACTTCGACTCCGATGGCTTCGATAGTCTGCAGCTGAAAGCTCGGAAGCAGATGGCAGTTGATGTTGTAGCGCAGGGCAATCGCAACTCCTCCTCCACTAGAGCCGCTACGATCCAGTCGCACAATCCGGTATCCAGGGATGAATATGCTGATTTCCGGTTTGAGGTGTGTCTCGGTGACGATGGCGATGTCGATGGCCTTCCTGTTAAGGAAGTCACCGAGCTCTACTGTTTTGTTCCGGATGGAACAAGCATTCCAATTTAGGATGTTTATGGTGTGTTACGGTCCATACTTAGTAATGAACGTCATCGTCACGGATGTGGCGGCTTTGAGCTGTTCCTCCTTGGAGCGGCAGGAACGTAGTTGGCGATAGAGCTCTTGCACGAACTCCACCATTTGCTCGAGTTGTAGAGCTGTTCATCGACGGGTGGTTGCGTGAAAGTACTGCGACTCGCATTGCCCCAGCCGGGAGGAGGAGTTGGGTTGGGGGCAGCGGCGGCTGCCGCGAAACGATGATGGACGGAAGCTGACGGGCGGTTTGCTTGGCGATGATTCAATGGGATCGGTGGTAGGTTTGGCACCTGATACCGAAGCGACGGGAAATTCTCCTCGTTCATCGGAGGTGGTGGACGGCGTTGAGCAGGCCGAGACTTGGTAGATGATTTCTTGCGGATCGCCAAAAATTCAGCACGTTTGGGGCAGGTACGATTGCTGCACTCATGGTTTGCGCCACAATTTGCGCACTTCAGTACCGCACCTTCTTCCATCGGGGCACAATCGTTGGTACTGTGGGCTCCGGCACACTTGCCACATCGCGGTTTCATGTGGCAGTTGCGAGTTCCATGACCGAACGCAAGACAGTTGCCACATTGCGTCACGTCGTGCTGTCTCGGACGATACCGGTCCCACTCGACGATGACGTCGAAAAGGGCCCGTGTTTTCCATCAGCTCCGCCATCGTGACGGATCCCTTCACAAGGTGGACCAGATAGAGTTGGTCCCGGTAGTTTCCATGTTGTTGGCGCCTGATGGGAAACACCTTTTGAGGTTTCAGTGCCACCGCTTGCAGCTCGGCGAAGATTGACTCCGGTGTGAGTTCTGGAAGGCCACGCAGAATCACCTTCATTGGCTTGCTTCCGGGCGCGTCGTGAGTGTAGAACTCGTGTTTCTTCGCGACTAGGTGAGCGCCGACAGCACGGTAGTCAGCCTCCGTCGAGCACATCACCTTAATTCCATTACTGCACAGCTTGTACAGCGGATGGATTTTGATAGCTGCAAGCTCGGTCCTGAGTGCAGCAATGTCCTTTGACGTCGTGAAAAGCGGGGGAACCTTCACCTTCTTCGGCACCTCCTGGATCGGAAGCACGGCGAATTGATTGCTCGCTAGTAGACGAGCGTTGCGATCCACTGGATCGGCGTCATCGTGGCGCAGCCGCTTGGAGCTGCCCGGTTGCGGTAATGTTTCCGGGAGCGGATGTCACCGTTGGTCGATTTTTCGACCCATTGCCACAGCAATAGGTCGAGCGGGAAATGTATCCGAACTTTGAAGCACTTTTTTCTGCTTTGCCACCACCAAAAGATGAGCAAGCGCAGGCGATAGGTTGTGAACCGAACACGCAATCGCGAGAAAGCGGGCGAGGGGAAAAAACGGGAGAAAAAACTTTTACTGCGAGGGTGCGAAAAACACGACCGATCGTGTCGCTTGGTAAAACTGGAATGATCTGAACAAGCACCGGTAGCTCATATTTAAAGCTACGCGTTGCCTTGGATTTGTTTATTTTTCCGAAAACAGGAAATTGTTTTACATAGCTTGCTACAATTTTATTTCATTTCACTCTAAAATGATTATACGTATTGAATGATTATACACAAATCTAAGAGTAAGGTAACACTCTAAAATCTTGCAAACCATTTTATTATTTATTACACACATGCTCTATATACTACAGAAGGATTGCAAACAATTTCATTTTTTTAAACTTGCTTCGGCTTGCAATTGAACGACGGGAAATTTTACCGCTCTGTTAAAATTTATTATTTTCTTCTGTACTGAGATGACTTTCTATCACTTTCGGATGGTGCTACCATTGAAACATTGACCATCTGACGATAATTGAGTGCAAAATCTTGACTAACTGATTAATTAAAATACAATTGATTTTATATTTTCGACGAATTGCATAGTTTTAGGCAAGAAAATTTGTGTTCTAACAATTCGTGAAGACAAAACATAGTTATTCGGTATTTGCATAGAATTTTCGAACTTTGCGCTTAACTTTGTCCATTAGGGTTTGTACAGACTCTTCAGATATCGTAGAAGCCGTCTTTGTCCAAATTTGCTGGAAGTCGGCATCGTCGATCGGCTCAGTCAATCCATTTGTCAGTCGATGCTTTGCAAGTTTGTAAAAAAGTTGAGCGATGGGTGTCCCATTTTGCCCATTTCTCCCCTCCTTGTGGATGCAAACTAGAATTATTAGCTTAACTTAGCTTAGCTTAGCTTAGCTTGACTGACTGCACGTATCAATGATTGCTTCTCCACGATTGATCAAAATCAGTGAAATGGCACAATGAATCAACCGAATGGGGCGAGGAATAACCGACCATTCTCACTGTACACGTTTCAGTGACTCAATTTCTTTAATAATCAATAACGGCGCCGGCCACGTCCTTGCAATCAGGTGGGAATAGGAAGGAAAGTTAGGTGTGACCTTTGCTGTTTAGGGACCGTGTTTACCTCTGCATCCCCACAAAGGTCACAGGAAGGAGGTTTTTCTATGTAAGTAGAGTAGGGCTCGATGGATCAGGATTCACCGTGATAAGTGATGTGATCATATAATACAGTTTATATAATTCAGAGGATAACAATTACCTGTTTTTTAAAAGCACTTACCACCTCTCAAGTGTCTACTTTTGGCATCGCTCTGGGACTCGGGAAAATCTCTCTGGACACTCCGGATACCCGGTATCACCGATGTTCGGCAAGCTTCTCGTCGTAAACCAGTTTCGTCCAGGACCAGCTCCATTGCCGAGATGGCATTATTGTATACATGAACCACGTTCAACGTTGACCTAATTGCCGTTCCATATATCCCTCATATTTCCTATTGACAGGACATTTTCAGCTTGTCCTTCTTTTTCACTTCTGCCAAACTAATAGGGTTCGGCTTGCGGCTGTTGAATTTGTTACGCCGTTTGCTGGCTTCCGCTGCATCGACTGCCTTTGAAGAGCGCGTTTGGACTTTTCTGAAACTCGAGAGCATACTTCGACCTCTCTTGGCTGGGTAGCAGCGCATGCACTTCCGACTAACGATGTAAATTACACAGGATTCTTGGTGGCCTTCGACACTTCTGCATACTTTTCCTCTTTGAAACGGCGATCACGTAGACGATTCATCACAATTTTCTAATAAAATAAAATAAATTTATTAAATGACACTAAAAGGATTAAGCGGCAGTTAACTCCCATACAAAGTCCCATAGAGGGGTGTATGAATATTGTTTTTTTTCTTCAATCACACTTGCACAAAAGGTATCCTGTACACTGAAAATAAATCAATAATTTTTATTATTAAAATTGGCACTTAATTCAGTCAATTTTTGCTTCGAACTGAAATCATGTGAGCAAGTATGATTTTCATTTGTTTCCAATGAGACTGATATGGTCCGCACATAATTTTCAATGGGGCGAGAAATGTCATTCAAGTGTGTTTTCACTTTGCCCTATTCTATCCATCTTCACACTTAAAACGAAATAAATAACCGTGGGCGAAAAACAATCAGCTGCTTTGTCGTTCTAGAAGAAAACAAATGCAAAATGAGGAAGCAAAGTTAAGTTTACCGTGTGGTGGTTGAGGTACTTGGTTTGCCAGCGGAAGTCACTGAAACTTTAAGGTAATAAATTACTATAGATGTTCTGCTTTGCCATGTTAACAGTGTTTATTTTCAATATTTCAGATCTACCGAGCATTTTCTATGATAGTACAAATAAAACCTGCTTTATTCAAACATTTCCTTTCATTACACGAAAAGATTAAAAAAATAAAATCCATGCACCTTTTCGCATAAAACGTATTAAAAAACTTATTTGAATTATGCTAGGACAAGCTAATGTAATCCATGTACATCTTGATTAATATCTATTCAGCCGTTGCACTTAAAGACTATATACTTATTGCACATATGATTAATTACTATATGAGTCATGAATAGTATGTGACCACATTTCATAAAACCTAAGTGCAGCACCAATACAGAGCAATAACTTTGCATTTTGCTCAAATCTACAGGTGATTGCTCTTAAAAATAAGGTGCATTGTTGTTTGAATGTACATTAAAATTCATAAAATTTTGGAAATACTCAAGCTCCTAAGTCAAATGCATGTTGAGAATTTCGTTCGTAAAAAAATCGATTAAAATGTCAATCAGGCTATTATGACTGAGAATGCTCCTGATCAGGGCTGGCAAATGTCATGTTCGATGAAAAATGACCTACGATTTTTACCGAAATAGGGTAACGGGATGTAATGTTAGCCTAGCTCCTTGATTCGGCCTATGTACCAAATATGTCATTATTTCTTCGATAATCAACAAAATCATGTTGCTATCAGGATGACCGGTTGATTTCAAAGCAATTGAGACATAATCAATCAATTTATAGTTGTTCACTTCCACGTAATTTTCGATTTCTTGAACTTTTGGGGCATCATGATTTCACTGGTTAAGCTGAACAGATTATCTATACGATCTTCCAATGATCTAAATTTGCCGAAATTGAACCTATAAACCGAATAGTGCAGCCAAGATGTACAGAATATAGTCACATGTTATAAACTTACAGGTCACATAATTAAAATAACAATGATTTAACAAGCAAACGGTAGACCCAATGTAAGGGACATATTTTTTTCTATGTTCCCAAATATGGCCTGTTGTATGAAAAGCGTAGTAAAAATGTTGTTATTGGTAACATTTACAATACAAATGTCTGAGTTCTGGTTAAATGTTGTTCATATGGCTCATCTTAACACAAATTAAAGTAACAAAATCTGTGTAAAGCGAATTATAATGTTTTGATTGTCGAATGACCGCTAAATCATGTTTAAAACTCACTTAAGTGTTTTTTAGCAGTTTAAGTACAGTTTGGTTTGTGAAATTGTTTGTTGGGTAGAGCGAATACAGCTGGGAAAGCCTTAAATCAGAAAATCAGGAAGAAACCCGTACGAAGATTGCATTTTGTAGAAAATTAATCGAATGGGACGAACTTGCATCCATGATTAGACCCAATTTGGTACCCATAAACCGACATTACATCCATATCCCTCGTAAGTTTCTGACTTTATAAAACAAGTTGTGTAGCTTTTCGTGATACATTTATTTTTGCTTATTAAACATATCTTAGGAAGTGTATAGCTAGTTAAATTTTGTTTCTAGCTCAAATACTTTATGAGTTACAATGAAAAATGTAATCGATTGTTGCATATTAGGCTGAGTCAAGGGACACATACCCTACATCTGAAAATCTCACCGGGCGAGAAGACGATGATGGAGATTTTCTTCAAATTCTCATCGATATTTTCGTCATGACAGCACGTGACAGTGTTTTGGTCATCGCTCCTACAAGTACATTTATTGGTATAATTCTGAGATATATCACAAAACTGCAAAAACAATTTCCACTTTGTCGATAACATATTATTGCTTGGCTAATTTTATGTAAACTAGTCAGATATTTCTAAAACAAAATCGTATGGGAAAAAATCTCAGGATCGAATGATGGTGTGAGAATGACAAGAAAGCTCATGATAGTTCGTTTCTTCTCGTGACAGTGAGAAGGACTGTTTTGTCATCGTGACATGATGGCCGTGAGATTTACCAGCTCTGCTCCTGATAGACTTCCCAGCGCAAGTTGTCATTATTACAAACGTGGCAGGTTATACGTGTTCTATCAAATTGCTTTTTATTTACAACAGTGGATCCAGCTGTCAAAGTGGTTGAATAAATCAGTGGTTTGTATATTTGAAAGAACTATGAAAGTCTAAATATAAACTTCTCCGAATGCTTAAGTGTGAAGTGATGTGGTGTGATATAGATAGTATGAAAAAGTCGATGTTCACACACATTCAATTTTTTAATCATACCATATAAAAGCTAGAGAAGTCTCTTTTAGATCAAATCATTAATAATATCTATTTATTTATATGTATATATCAGAGACCGAAATTTTCGCCTACTTGAGAAGAGAAACGTCCTTTTTCACCCGCTTGAAAAAACAAATGAGAATGTGAGAAGCGAGAGACTATTATACGCTCACAGCAGTTTTCGCAAGAAAAGCAACGGTGATTTATAATTTTCGGAGAGCATAAGTAGCTGATAAATCGTTTCTTTTCCAGTGAATCCTAGATGCCGATAATTGTTTTTCACTTACTTTTTGACACCTGAAAATGCACCCGTCTTCATGCTTGATTTATTCTGACATTGTAATTCTATAATGATGGTCCATGGCGGTACCAGTGTGCACCGACTTGGCCTTATTTTCGGCTTTTGCTCCTCGTATACGATCTAAGCATGTTCTCAGTGAAAAATGTGACATGAGAAGATATATTCGTTGAAATTTGGAGAGAGATATTTTCGCATATGCAAGCGAGAGGATAATGAATTATCGGCGAAAAAGGAGAGATGAAAATGTGAACGGTTCGCTACTCATCGACAACCTGCTTGAGCGAGAGCACGATTTTCACACAGCTGAGTGAGAATTTCGATCTCTGGTATATATTCGTTCTACTTGGAACATACTTTCATGTAAGTGCCTTGTTACTTTATACTAGCAGGTCTAAAAATGTTGTCTGAGCTTGGAGCAGATTAAATTATTTTCCGTGTAAAATGTGTGACCTCAACCACAAGATGTCACAACTAAGAGCTCTCTAACTTCATCATTATTTGTCGTTCAAGATATACTTCCGTGCTGTGCTGGGCTGGTTCGTAACTTGTCGGGGGGTGAGATTCGAACTCATGACTTTGGCGTGAGAGGTATGGATACTACCCACTACGCCTTGTATGTGTATGTATTTGAAATGTTTTGGGTTCGTTTGTGTCGCCGTCACCGATACAGCCCCATTGGAATGGATTTTTTACTGCCAAGGTAATTTTGGTGCTGCTGATGATGATGAGTGTTCTATTAGCTACTTGCTTGGTTTGCTAATGAATTGCTCTTTTCTAGTGAAAACAGAGTCTGCACTTGCGAGGGACGGAGAAAACTCTAGTTGCAAATATTCTGAGAGATTTTTGTTGAAAATATTGCGGAAACTCAAAACTTACGTTGGGTATGTATTTTGCGTTCTATTAATTATTTTACCTTAAATACAGAACTGTATATGTCATCAGGAAACAACTGTGAAAGTTGAGGGTCATCGTATTGACCCTAAAAGGACCAAATAATAATGAAAAACGAAGAATTCCGTTTAATGCTAAAACAGGTCTTAACAAATGGATGAATCATTTTGTTTAAAAAAAAGGTTTTGTTCTTCGTCTTTATTCCAAAATGATTTCAGCCACTTTGATTAATGATCGTAATCATTTGTTCAATAAAAACTGCCTTGGTTCAAGCCACGCTGTTCGCTGGAGATGACGATTAATTTATGTGATATAATTCGCCAAATGTACACAGTATGAAAGATCCAATGCACATATATGGAATGCTTGATTCGGTAAACATTTATGAAATATTACCTACATCAGATCTGTTGTATTGAATATTGCAAAAAAAAAATTTACGTTTGATTTGTGATTGAACGAGGAAATTTTACTCGTTTGTAAAAATTCATTTCTGTGTAAAAGATTAACCATGTGCATTGAACCACATCATACGCATACTGAAGTTTAGTCGCAGAACGAGCAAGCCAAGTTGATGATGATGAAGATAGCGATCTATCTTCTGATGCGAAAAAATTTCCGACAAAGCTTCGTTGTAAATGGGAAGTGATAAAACACTCAAACCCAGAAGGAACTGAAATATAATACTGTTGCATGAGAAAACTGAAGGGATTTCGTAAGCATCTGGTAATCAGAGACACATTCAACTTCTTTTTCCGGAGAATGCAATGCGAGGAAATGTTACAATTTTTCGATATGGAAGTACATGTTCAACTCGGATCCATTATCCGCTGAAAATTCTTAAACCCATTACAAATGCTATCAGTTCCATTGTTTGACAGTGCAATCGCCATAATTTCGGTTCAATTAATGTCCAGGCAGGGCTTTTTCGGGTGACACAAATCCCTTGCCATGGCAAGCGTCGTCTTCAATAGCGGCTGCACGCAATCGCCAATTATAATGTAGCCCAAGGTGTTCCGACCCGCCCGTCTGGAGTAACATAAGTCGGTAAGGCTTTTTAGCGCCAATCACCGTCGGCACCGCACCATGCGGCGGTGTCTTAAATAGATTGCGGATAAAAGCTTTCCCGTTGTTGTCAGGAGCGCAAACGTGTGTCTGACTGAGATGCAGCAGCCGAAAAAGGGGGTGTTGAAATGTTCGACATGCATTTCGGCTTAAAATTTACGCATTAGTGTTATCGCTCATAAAGCTTTCAGGGAATATTTGGTGAGGCTTTTCATTATGCGAGAGTATTCTGTGGGAACTGATCCGGTGAGGATTGTTTGTGGTCATTAAAAGCCTTTTCGTTTTAGGAAGACAGCCGTGAAGACTTGCATGACTTCCAACTCAAAGATTAACCTTTCAGTCGCACCTGCCGGGATAATGTGCTATACTGCGGGGAACAAATGTAACTGTTTATGGAACAAGTTGTGTGCAAAAACAAACTCGACGTTTATCACACATCAAAGGGAGCGAGGCGCGTGACGGTAACATTGTATTCTCAATAGTGTCTACATTTCAAGTGCCTCAAACAAACGGTTACGTGACAAAGTGTGGCTAACAACAGCTTCCCGGAGAAGTGACAACTATCGGTTACCAGGTGGCAATAAACCCCATTGACCCTTCCGCTGCTGATGTAGAAAACCTGGAGAGTGTATCTCATCGAGTGGCGCGTGTGGGGCTAGTGCAAATAAGTTGACAATTGTTAGATAACGACTGGCTCTTAATAACTGACCGGCGACAGCAACGGCGACAAACAGTTCAGAATGTTACGTCTCCTCCTCTACTTGCTAACCTACTGAAATAAGTGACTAGGAATCCGAGGATGCAACATTTGGCTACAATGTTGCGCCGGTGAGTTCATTTAGGATTGAAATTCTGAGACGCGATCGCTCCCTGATCAATGTGTAGCACGACCCGAGGGGATAAACAAAGCATACGAGCAGGGACATTTTGATGTTGAAACTAAAATGAAGACACACCGAACCCAAAATGAATCATATTCTCATAAAAAAATGCAAAAAAATATTTAAAAACAAAAAGAACAGAGACGAATTAAATGTTCTAAATCTACCCTGAATAAAATTGAAAAAAACAAAATCTAGTTTGGTCAAGTCTACACTAGAGCCTAAAGGATCCTGGGTTATGATATAATTGTATTATTTTTATCATGCGAAGCAATCCATATGTAATCATAGAGTCGGTATATACACGGTTAAAAAAGGATATGTAGGAGCTCTAACACGAATGGTTGTTTTTTTGTGGGTATGATGATGGCCACCAATATTGATCGAAGTATGCCTGGTTCGATGATTGCAGCAAATATTTTTCTCACATCAAAATTTCCAGATTTACTTCCGATTTTTCGTGTTTGGAGCAGTTTTATTTGACGTGCTGTGAAAATGTTTTGGTTGCCGAGTTCTCGTAGTGTTGAATGGTCAAATCATTCCACCCTCGGGTAAATGAAAAGTGCGAAAAAAATGATCCGGATCGTATGCGAGTATCAGAGCGAGGCTAAAGTTGGCGGAAGATGCGCATAGCAGGATGCAAAGCATAAGATT